>CM023482.1:41099413-41181652 GCA_013339685.2 Hyalomma asiaticum | reverse complement strand
GGCAGAGTGCGCACTCTAGCAACGTCGAAAAGTGATTGCAATGCCGATAATCCGCCTCGCTTCCGAACCTCGTCCTGCTCTCGCAGGAGTGAGCGTAGCAGTGGTGTTTGACTACGTACGTACATTTTGACCTTCTGGACTGCTTTTTGTAATAAAAAGAGAGTGCCAAGAGGTGGCATTGTTGGCCAGGTCTTTCTTGTACTGGCAAGGCGTTCTTCCGCATGCCCATATCTACTCTTCAAATTGCAGCGCGACCAAGACGAAGACAGGAGACACATGAATTACACAGACGAGCGCCGACTTACAACTAGATTTATTTGCATATCTACGTCATAAATGCTGGGCTCTGGCGTCGTCATTCTGGCAATAGCCAAGCAAACCAGGTCAGCTAAATCCGAAACCCCGCTTTCGCACGTGACGGCACAAGCGCGCAGTAGCAATGCGCACTACCAACAAGGGATTATATGCCAATTCTAAGAAAAGCTTATAATATTCAAAGGTTTATGCGGTTAAATACTAATAAACAGATAAAAAAACTGCGTAAATTCGTGGAGGCCCACCTTAACGCACTATAACTCTAGTTAGTATGATTTCTTCTTGAGTTACCAAACGTCAGTTTTCGCGACTTTCGACAAGGGCATAACAACATAAACCAATGTTTAAGGCGGAAATGTGTGGACGTTTGATCCACCGCAACACACAATGTTTCTGCCAGTGGGGTCATATCAATACAAGTTTTCGGTGGTTGTCTGTTCCTTTAGAGCCGCCTTCTGAGCGAACATGGCTGCCAGCTATGGAGCGGGCGGTGTGTCGAGCAGGGGCTCCTGCACTTTATCAGATACACATGACGAATCAAAGGGAAAAAAAGCCTTCCTTTACGAGGTATGTTTATTCGTATTTGGTATGTATATGTCTATGTCCCTGTTAAGAAAGCACAAATATTTTCATATAAGGCTATCCTTGTTTTTTCGAGTTACCTTTCGTTGATACGATGACTACTCTAGAGAAGTGTCACATTTGGTCACATCACGCTTGGTCACATCACGCCAAAGAAAGCCCAAATCGCGTTCAAGAAATATGTGAAATCTTACCTGCTCGAGTGAAGTCGATATTTGGCCTACTACTGCGAAACTCCTTAGGAATAAGAATACAAATGTGAAAAACGCTACAACATTATAACTATGAGCAAAGCTCATGATCGTTCGGCAATATAGCACGGCAAAAAGGCTAAGAGTGATGCTTCCACATGAAAAAGAAAACTGTGTTTCCACGTAGTAAGTGAGGTTCCTTTTCACTTCTCGCCTGGGTTTACAACGGGACAGATGTGTGAAAAACGAACAACTGGTGTTTTCTTATCTTCTCACACGTGTCGTCGAAAGGCTTCCGAACAAATGTCAGGTTAACAAAGAAATAAATCATTGTTGTCTCCTGGCATTTCTCGCACTTTCGCAAACTTCGCGACGGCAGCAGGATCATGGAGAGTTGGAGTACCAATTGGCCCGTGCGCGAAGTATTCCACTTGTTTGCTTCTGCGCTTTGACCAGTAGTGGCACACGTTTTTGCTTTGTCCAGTTTGCCATCATGAACGAAGAAATGATTTCGCTTTGCTTGGCGCATTTCGTAACCGTACGCAGATATATATCGCTGTTAACAGATACGCAGGAATTCCTGCTAAGCTGATAATATTGACTGATAATATCCATGTGGCTGACAAGCACTGGCAATTGTCATGTGGCGTTTAATACGTCACATGGTGCCATCACTATTTTATTGGAAGCCACTCAACACAATACAGGGCTACCAATAAGAATAGCGAGGCGATGTGTACAGTTAGGCCCATAGTTTTGAGTGTCTCCCAAGTGCTCTTCAAAAGCCACTCTGGGGACACTATAGTGCATAGTGCTCGCGGAGGCTAAAACCGATGCTTAGTTGGTGCAACCCCCTACCGACGCCAACTTATGCTCAGGTTACAGCCCTCGCGCTCCCCCACAGCCACTCGTCCACACGCCCACAATGCACGGTTCTGTGAACATTCTCTCACCACGAACACCACTTCCAGCTCCAAACGTATGGCGTCCACCTCGACCTGTATGCTATTACTGCGGGATCCGTGGCCACATCTCGAGGTTTTGCCGGCGCCGTCAACAGGACGAAAGACGGGTTAGGACTATTATGAAAGGGACGAGTTTGCTCCTCCGCCTCCGCAACATGGTCGCCCCTACCAACGTTACGAGCGTCGCTCACCATCTCCTCCGGGCTTCAACGGAGCCGGCCCTTCCCATTTTTCACGTCGTCGCTCTCCATCACCGATGCGGCGTTCCACTTCTGCTCTTTGACCAGCTACTTCGTCCTCGGACCACCGACCGGAAAACTAAGCAGTGCAGCTTCGGGAGGGAAAGCTGCATCTTTCGGACTCAGTCAAACTCCTCCGCAGCGGCCCTCAATGTACTGTTGGTGTGTGTTGAAGGTGTATGGGCTGAAGCATTGGTAGACACAGGTGCAGCGCTTTCCGTCATTAGTATTGAACTATGTTCGCGTTTGAGAAAAGTGAAGATGCCGTATACTGGACCTCCTCTTCGATGTGCTAACGAAGTTCTTATCCGGCCCGTCGGTGTGTGCACAGCGCGAGTTTTCATCGATGGCATACTTCACCACATCCAGTTTATTGTCCTGTCTTCATGTACTCACGCACTTATTCTAGGATGGGACTTCCTCTCTTCAGCTTCAGCAGTGATAGCTTGTCGTCAGCGAGTCGTTCACATGAAGGACACGGAATTTTCATCTCGTGGTAATGCTCCCAGTCTGCGTTTTGTCACGGCGGCCGATTGTTCTGTACCTCCGGGCGAAGAGAATGTTATAACGCTGACGTCCGATACCACCGTTAACGGTGACGTGTTCCTTGCTCCGTGTGATCGCTGGATCTCTGGTGGGCTTGTAATTGCACCTAGCCTCGTCCGGTTTCACGACAGCAGAGCGTTGGTCACAGCACGCAACCCCACTACGTGGCCTCTTGTTCTACCCCAAGGTACGGTTGTGAACTGCTTTGCTGACACCGAACCTCTTGCCCTGATGCCGCTTAACACAGGTACACCACCGCTGCCTACTTCTACTGATGACCACGCGACGACCGTAGCGTTAACTGCCACCATAAACCCCGACCTCACTGCGGAGCAAAAGCAAGACCTGTTAGCTCTACTTCGAAAACACCGCACTTCATTTGACGTCCACTCGAAGCTTCTGGGACGCACTTCCGTCGCTGTGCATCGCATCGAAACCGAGGGCGGTTCAATTGTCCGCCGACGCCCTTACCGCGTGTCTTCCGCAGAGCGTAAAATCATCGAGGACAACGTCAGTGACATGCTCAAACGCGATATCATTAGGCCATCGTCTAGTTCTTGGTCGTCGCCTGTTGTCTTGGTCCGGAAGAAGGACGGCTCGGTACGGTTTTGCGTTGATTATAGAGCACTCAATAAGATCACGCGAAAAGACGTATATCCGATGCCGCGAATTGACGACGCCCTTGACTCTCTTCAGGGCGCGGAATATTTCTCAAGTCTCGATCTCCGCTCAGGGTATTGGCAAATACCTATGCACGAAGCGGACAAGGACAAGACGGCCTTTGCAACACCCGATGGCCTCTATGAGTTCAATGTGATGCCATTTGGTTTATGTAACGCTCCCGCAACGTTTGACCGTATGATAGATACAGTTCTACGTGGCCTCAAGTGGAAGACTTGCCTATGTTATCTCGATGACATAGTTATATTCTCTTCTACTTTTCGTCAGCATCTAGAGCGGCTGGACGAAGTCCTGACATGCATTTCTACCGCCGGTCTTGAACTGAACACAAAAAAATGCCACTTCGCCAGAAAGAACATCATCGTGCTCGGCCACCTTGTTAGTAAAGATGGTGTTCGACCGGATCCTGAGAAGGTGGCTGCTGTGACACGCTTCCCTCGGCCGGAGAACCAAAAGCAACTACGAAGTTTTCTGGGCCTCGCATCTTATTTTCGCCGCTTCATCCGCGATTTCGCCTTCATTGCGTCGCCGCTGCACAAGCTACTTATGTCGGGTACTGCCTTCGCTTGGACGAACGACTGCGACATCGCTTTTGAAACACTCAAGAAAGCGCTGACATCCGACCCTGTCCTGTGCCACTTCGACGAGAATTCTCCTGCTAGTCTGCACACCGACGCAAGCGGCCATGGCATCGGTGCCGTCCTTCTACAGCATGACAACAGTGGTCGGGAGAGAGTCGTCGCTTACGCCAGCCGAGCTCTCACGACTGCTGAACAGAACTACTCAATAACAGAGCAAGAATGTTTGGCTGTAATTTGGGCTGTACAAAAATTCCGCCCATATCTTTACGGACGCTATTTTACCGTGATTACAGACCACCACGCCTTATGCTGGCTGTCGTCCTTAAAGAATTTGTCCGGACGCCTCGGCCGGTGGGTGCTACGGCTGCAGGAGTACACTTTTGACGTTGTGTACAAATCTGGAAAAAAACATCAAGATGCCGACGCTCTCTCTCGTTGCCCCCTGCCACTCCCACCTACTCAGAGCAACCCTCTCCATCACTCGGTCCCCGATGTGGAGGCTACGAGTCCTTTAACGTCACCAGAAGTAGCTGTTGTTGGCACGCTGTCCCCCAATCACTACACTCACTTGGCCTCCTGTCAACGGGATGATCCATATTGCCACCGCATTATTCAACGCCTTTGCGGAGAGTCTCCACCACCAAATGCCAGAACACGCCGGCAACTCAGGCAATTTAAGCTCGACAACAACATCCTGCATCGATATGCTTATAATCCTAATGATGGACACCAGTGGGTGCCCGTTATCCCACGCTCTCTTCGTATGCAGGTCCTTGACGCCTTCCACGATGACCCATCTGCTGGTCACTTGAGATTCTACAAAACGCACAACCGCATTAGGAGTCGTTTCTTCTGGCCCGGCCTCTCCACTTCTATTGCCAAGTACGTCTCCTCTTGCGCACTGTGTCAACGACGCAAGCAACCAACTTTGCCTCCTGCAGGCTTGTTGCAACCCATCCCATGTCCCGCTGCACCTTTTGCCATTGTTGGTATAGACCTGGTTGGTCCTCTTCCCGTCACTCCCGCAGGGTATCGATGGATCGTTACAGCGGTTGACCACCTGACGCGGTATGCAGAAACCGCTCCCCTCCGCTCTAGTTCTGCCTCTGACGTGGCCACCTTCTTTCTCGAGGCCATTGTCCTGCGTCACGGTGCGCCACGCGTCCTCCTAAGCGATCGTGGCAAGACTTTTCTGTCCTCACTAATCGAAGAAGTTCTTAAAACTTGCGGCACAGTTCACAAGACGACATCACCATACCACCCTCAAACCAATGGTATGACAGAGCGATTCCATCGCACCCTAATCGATATGATCTCAATGTACATCGGACGAAACCACGACAACTGGGACACAATCTTACCATTTGTGACCTTTGCCCATAATACCGCTTCTCAACGCACTACAGGATATTCGCCTTTTTACCTCGTTTACGGCCGTTCGCCGACATTTACGATCGACGCTTCATTCTTCAACACTCCAAGTGTCAGTTCATCAACTATACCTGAACAATTTGTCTCCCGCCTTGAAAACTGTCGCCAACTTGCTCGACTCAGGACAGAAGCCAGTCAACATGATCGCAAGGAGCGCTATGACAGCACTCAGCGTGACGTCTCTTTCCGTCCCGGAGACGAAGTGCTCCTATGGACGCCCACTCGTGTTCCCGGATTGTGCGAAAAGTTCCTGTCGCGATTCCTCGGACCCTACATAATTATTCGGCAAACATCCCCTGTTAATTATCTTATCACTCCCCTTGAGGGTTCTCCAGACCGTCGCTGCCGTGGCTCAGAGATTGTCCATGTTTCGCGTCTCAAGCCATTCGTTCGGCGTATCTCCCCAGTCTAAGGCACGGCCAGGCTGGCCGCTTTGGCCCGCGGGGAAAATGTGTGAGCATTGTTCATCTGCTTCATCTTCTCACCTGTAAATATTCATCATCACGGCTTAGGCTGGGGCAGCGGGGCTCGGTCTCGACAATAAGGAGGAAGAGGCTTGCGGTCTGAACGTTGTCTCACATATATATATATATATATATATATACGTGTGCGTGTGGGTGTGTGTGTGTCGGACTTAAGCACTGGATCATCAAAAATCGATGACACAAGAGATTGCACAAAGGAAACCCTGAAATGTCATTTCACATGCCGTATAAACTGAAGGCACAAATACCCGTACGATTCATAAGAATCGAAGTGGAGTTCTTTTGACGACACGCTATACACACCCAATCGATTGCAGCGACACTGGCCCAAACTTTGAGCACTTTGAAGTGCCAGAAACCCTCGAACACATATTGTACGCATGCCCATGCATGCGGTCAGAAACAATAGCGCCTGATTTCATCAGCCACGTGAATTGACAAAAAGACTGTCCGCCGAGCTTGTGTTATCCTCTAGGCCTGATGCCAGCAGCGCATCCGTGGTCTATGGAGTGACAGTAGCCGTCCTTCGTGCCAAAGGACTTGATGCAGGACTAGAGTGGCTCCGTCTCATCACGTGATCCTTTAAATGTGCAGCTCCTTATCTCACCATCACCATTCATCGCTGTATTTCTTCCCCGTTTCTCATGCCCGTCTTAGAGTACGAGTCCGGTTTCTCTGTAAATAAAAATCTCTGATGGTCTGCACACAGCGAGTAGACAGTTCTAGAGATGTTGAAGCCATATCGCAGATCTCACAGTCTATTTTGCAGCTGAATGCGACGTGCATTATTGACCAGAGCGACTCCGATTCCGTGAGACGATCACTAAGTCGAATCGATGAACACGGTTACACTGCCATGGAAAGAATAGCCTAAACATTTCCCTGGAGACAACGGCAACACAGCTCTTATTCGACCTTGTAAACTAGTGGGGAGGCTACAGCTAAGCAACGAACAGCTTCAGTGGTATTGCACGTTTGTACGGCAATATCCTTGGCCTGTACACGCAAAGGAACCTTTACCTACAAAGTGGCGTGTAGGAAAGGGAAAATTGACATCCACCCGTTTTGTAGCACAAGGCTACAAGGAAATCGAACCGGATTTCTCAAAAATGAAAGCTTCTTAGTTGCCGAAAAATTCGTCCTGGTCCGGCGTTCGAACCAGGAACCAACGGCTGTCCGGGGCGCTCGCCCCGGAAAGGTGTTAGCGCAGCGTTAGAGCACCGGTCGATTAGTTTGATTCCTAGTGCATGAAGAGAAGCTTTTCTGGGTGCTTTTTTTTCTTTCTTGTTCTTCCATGTTTCTTTTACTGCATCACATCCGTTACAGTAGGGATGTGTGATGTCATGGTGGACCCGACCATAAAACACTTTGGGGCTAAAAATCACGAAAACGCAGGCGTGAACCTGCCTAATTGACAAGCAAATTTCGAACGGCTCCAGGAAGTCTTCAATCGAAACGAAGAGCCGTTAGAAGGGTCACCGCAAAGATCTGACTTATACATGCACGGGGACACAGCGGGCGCAGTCACAAGTTCATGTTTACGGCACTTCAGCCAAAGGTGACCCGAAATGCATCCCACTCTGAACTGCTTCTAGACTCTTTCATCCATTTGGTGTGTTCTCACCGTTCATGGTGACTCGTATGAGGCTAAGCAGTTGATTGAACACTAATTCTTTTTGAAGGGTCCATGGGAAGGTCTGCCCGAAGGGATCTGTGAAAATTCAGCGATGTTCCAAACCTGGCCTGAGTGCAGAGACTGCGTTGGGGCGTTTTCACCTCTTCTCTGACGCCGACGCGACGGCTTACAGAGCTTGCACTCATCTAAGAATAGTGGACATAGCTGGCAGAGTAGTTACGTCGCTAGTAGTAGCCAAGGCACGAAGAGTGCCACCAAATGCATACTTTACTATGTATAGAACTCATGTCAGTGGTCGGAGAAAGGAGGCTAATTAAGTATATCCTGTCGTCGTGGAATATCCGGGCCGCGGCGGCTGCACTTCGGCGGAGGCGAAATGTTGAGGCCCATGTGCTGTGTATGTCAGTGGATGTTAAAAGAACCCCAGGGTGGTCAAAATTCGCGGAGCCCTCCACTACGGTGTCTCTCATAATCTTAGCTGGTTTTCTACGTAACACCCCAGAAATCATCGTCATGGTGGAATAAGAGGTTCGCGCATCGCACAATGCGGTGCGATTCCACGATCTTGCTCACCTGAATGCTAGGGTAGCAGGATAAGGTAGGCCAATTCGTCAGAAATGGACTTGTAGTAATTATAGGCACCATTGCCCCAGTGGTGTGGCATTACTGTCCAGGCGAACATAATCCCGCCACTTGGCAACACGGGGAATATCAGCTCAGACTTTGCGGGGGAGCAATAGCTGGTGGAAAGATACCAAATGGTTAAATAAGGCAAAATCAGTACGGCCTATAAAACCAGAAGCATTTTCTAGATCTGGCAATGATTTCAAGCTTACGTGGGAACCACGAAGCGTTCTGCAGGCACAACAACAATAGGAAACGCCGGTTGACACTACGAGAATTACGAATAGTAACTTATGGCACAACAGCAGCTGAAGAAATCAACAACTCTGAAACTTTTTGCCTTTGTCGTGCCCAACCAGAGACTTTGCACACGGACATGCAGCGGATTTTGAGTGCGAACGCTGCTCATAAACATTCCGTTCCCAAAGATCATCACTCCTTCATCGATGAGAATGGAAACTAGATACGTAGAGAAGCATCCTATTCTTTCACCAAAACGGAACCATTTGAAGACGGCAACCATGGAGGCGCACCTGAGAGCACTGCATAGATGTGTGGTGACCACCACGGTACCACTTCGCCAACCCTTCTCGATGCTCCGGGATCGATAAGACATTAACAAGTAATTAACGCCTGTTTCCTGCGTAAGAGCTAGTGCACTAATCCAGGAAAGTGCACTATGCTGCCATGCCAATCGTTTATTTAAATGTGAGAACATGGGATTGTAGGCTGCGTTAAAGCCGGCTGTCCCATAATCGATCGACTAATCTCTTCAAGGCCATTCAGAGTAATTGAGATTGAAATTGTAGGGCCCCTTCATATGAAGCAATGTGATCCTGCTGACACTGACTGAGAATGATCTGTATGTTGTTCCATGGCTCACCACCCGAGCAGTGCACCTGGAGCTCATGAACGGACTGTCGACAGGCAACTTCTTTCTCACGTTCCGTATATTTCTAGCTCAAAGCGGAGGGCGGATCACGCTGCATTCGGATAACGCGGTCACCTTAAGAAGGCTTCACGGATCTTAAGAGGCATATGGCAAATACGAAATGCTCTCGTTCTGCAGCATTGCTCACCGCATATCGCACACAGTGTAAGTTCATCGTGCCAGGAGCGACCTGCTGTGGAGGTGTGCGGGAGAGGTCGATCCGCTCAATCCATTGTTCCCTGCTCAAATTTATTGGGAACAGCTACCGCAACAGCGAAGAGGCGGAGACAGGACTACTTGAAGTGGGAGCAATGATCAACACGAGACCCTTCACCTCTCCGTATACTTACAGATCATTACCTTAAGCAATACAGACAGCCAGTTTTCTGGTCGGGCGCTCACTGATTGCTTCATCAGGACAACATAGCGCAGAGTATGAAGCTCAGTACACGCAAGCAACAGGCGATCTCACCATGATGTTAAGGTACAAACTACTTCATAAACTACTATAGCACCCGTGGGTGCAATCGAGAAAACGATTAGCTTCTAGGGTTACATGCACTTCACTACATTTCCATCGGGTATTAGCAAAGGCCTAAAGGGGGATGGCATCCCGCTTTAGGCCTCCCCCTTTAGGGGATAAACGGGGAGGCGCGCTACGACCCCGTTCAGTTGCGGTAGTTTTCCAGGTCAAGACAGCGTAGTAGCGACGCTGTGAATCCAGGGCTCAAGACGCTAACATCGTGGGGAGGTCAGCAATGAAAGTCTACAAACTTGAGATGGCCCAGAACATGCTGGGGCGTGACGATTCAGTGAAAGAATAAATGTGTCGTGCTATAAATACGAGAGAAATGGAGATCTCTTTGGGTGATATAGCTCTTCGTCTGATTTCTAGCGCTGGCTCAAAGTTTTCCTAGAAACGCTGTTAAACGGTGTAAACGTTGGAAGAAGCGGTGTTTTTTTTTATCTTCATCTAATTGTTTCACGCACTTCAAGCCTTGTTCCGCTCAACATCTGCGTTCTTCAGATTCCTAGAACACCGCATTTATTTTAATTATTATTTCTTATTGGAATTCTTGTCACACCAACGTCATGCTCCTCTAGGCTTCTATTTATACAGCAGCAAAGCATGAATGAGTTGCTTGCCCTCTATTCAAATCACCACGAAGTTAAACAGTTAACATGCTTAAACAGTTAAACTAGCCTGTTCATTGACTCCTTGAATGCACATACCAAACATAAGATCAAGAGTTCGCGGTGGTGCCATTGTGTCTCCGGTCAACAACACACAGGAAAAAACTCCAGCTCCTTTAGGCCTATGTTCTAGCTAACATGGAAAATATTTCAGGTTAAAGACGCCTGTGATGATATGCACGTGCGCTAATGCGAAACTGCAGGATAGCAAAAAACTTCGCAAGAAGCAGCTGCTATTTGGCGAGCACCAGTTTGGAGTGCATAGATATCACTGACATGAGCACCAGTAAAACATTTTGAGGAGCTCCACAGATTAGTTGAAGATATTTAGGATATTCGTCAATTATTACAGCTAGTCCATGATATGTTGCTGCTTTGTCACACAGAATTTTAATTTCGAAACACACACACACACACACATGCAATGTTTCGGGAGAATGAATTTGGATGCCATCAGCATTGCATACTGAAGAGCGAGCCCCGAGTCGCCTGGGATCGCCATCGCACCTCGACACTGTAATATACTCCTAGTCTAAATGATGCTTTCTGGTGCAATCCCAAAGATCATCACTCCTTCATCGATGAGAATGGAAACTAGATACGTAGAGAAGCATCCTATTCTTTCACCAAAACGGAACCATTTGAAGACGGCAACCATGGAGGCGCACCTGAGAGCACTGCATAGATGTGTGGTGACCACCACGGTACCACTTCGCCAACCCTTCTCGATGCTCCGGGATCGATAAGACATTAACAAGTAATTAACGCCTGTTTCCTGCGTAAGAGCTAGTGCACTAATCCAGGAAAGTGCACTATGCTTCCATGCCAATCGTCTATTTAAATGTGAGAACATGGGATTGTAGGCTGCGTTAAAGCCGGCTGTCCCATAATCGGTCGACTGATCTCTTCAAGGCCATTCAGAGTAATTGAGATTGAAATTGTAGGGCCCCTTCATATGAAGCAATGTGATCCTGCTGACACTGACTGCGAATGATCTGTATGTTGTTCCATGGCTCACCACCCGAGCAGTGCACCTGGAGCTCATGAACGGACTGTCGACAGGCAACTTCTTTCTCACGTTCCGTATATTTCTAGCTCAAAGCGGAGGGCGGATCACGCTGCATTCGGATAACGCGGTCACCTTAAGAAGGCTTCACGGATCTTAAGAGGCATATGGCAAATACGAAATGCTCTCGTTCTGCAGCATTGCTCACCGCATATCGCACACAGTGTAAGTTCATCGTGCCAGGAGCGACCTGCTGTGGAGGTGTGCGGGAGAGGTCGATCCGCTCAATCCATTGTTCCCTGCTGAAAGTTATTGGGAACAGCTACCGCAACAGCGAAGAGGCGGAGACAGGACTACTTGAAGTGGGAGCAATGATCAACACGAGACCCTTCACCTCTCCGTATACTTACAGATCATTACCTTAAGCAATACAGACAGCCAGTTTTCTGGTCGGGCGCTCACTGATTGCTTCATCAGGACAACATAGCGCAGAGTATGAAGCTCAGTACACGCAAGCAACAGGCGATCTCACCATGATGTTAAGGTACAAACTACTTCATAAACTACTATAGCACCCGTGGGTGCAATCGAGAAAACGATTAGCTTCTAGGGTTACATGCACTTCACTACTTTCCATCGGGTATTAGCAAAGGCCTAAAGGGGGATGGCATCCCGCTTTAGGCCTCCCCCTTTAGGGGATAAACGGGGAGGCGCGTACGACCCCGTGCAGTTGCGGTAGTTTTCCAGGTCAAGACAGCGTAGTACGACGCTGTGAATCCAGGGCTCAAGACGCTAACATCGTGGGGAGGTCAGCAAAGAAAGTCTACAAACTTGAGATGGCCCAGAACATGCTGGGGCGTGACGATTCAGTGAAAGAATAAATGTGTCATGCTATAAATACGAGAGAAATGGAGATCTCTTTGGGTGATATAGCTCTTCGTCTGATTTCTAGCGCTGGCTCAAAGTTTTCCTAGAAACGCTGTTAAACGGTGTAAACGTTGGAAGAAGCGGCGTTTTTTTTATCTTCATCTAATTGTTTCACGCACTTCAAGCCTTGTTCCGCTCAACATCTGCGTTCTTCAGATTCCTAGAACACCGCATTTATTTTAATTATTATTTCTTATTGGAATTCTTGTCACACCAACGTCATGCTCCTCTAGGCCTCTATTTATACAGCAGCAAAGCATGAATGAGTTGCTTGCCCTCTATTCAAATCACCACGAAGTTAAACAGTTAAACAGTTAAACAGTTAAACAGCCTGTTCATTGACTCCTTGAATGCACATACCAAACATAAGATCAAGAGTTCGCGGTGGTGCCATTGTGTGTCCGGTCAACAACACACAGGAAAAAACTCCAGCTCCTTTAGGCCTATGTTCTAGCTAACAT
This sequence comes from Hyalomma asiaticum, assembly GCA_013339685.2. NCBI lineage: Eukaryota > Metazoa > Arthropoda > Arachnida > Ixodida > Ixodidae > Hyalomma > Hyalomma asiaticum. Next base: position 41,168,857 of record CM023482.1, on the reverse strand, counting down.
GGAAAATATTTCAGGTTAAAGACGCCTGTGATGATATGCACGTGCGCTAATGCGAAACTGCAGGATAGCAAATAACTTCGCAAGAAGCAGCTGCTATTTGGCGAGCACCAGTTTGGAGTGCATAGATATCACTGACATGAGCACCAGTAAAACATTTTGAGGAGCTCCACAGATTAGTTGAAGATATTTAGGATATTCGTCAATTATTATAGCTAGTCCATGATACGTTGCTGCTTCGTCACACAGAATTTTAATTTTGAAACACACACACACACACATATGCAATGTTTCGGGAGAATGCATTTTGGATGCCATCAGCATTGCATACTGAAGAGCGAGCCCCGAGTCGCCTGGGATCGCCATCGCACCTCGACACTGTAATATACTCCTAGTCTAAATGATGCTTTCTGCTGCATCTCTTTGGATGTCAGTACTCTGCTCTCTTCCGGATGACGTCTGAAACGCCAGGGCATGCCTTTTGCACTTAAGGTTGTCCAATGCAGCATTTTAACAACCAATTGAAGCACATGTACCTAAAGAAGATTAAGAGGTCTCCATTACAATATTCTCTAGGTAGATGCACTTCAACTGGTAGCAACTTCATGTGGTTGAAAGCTCTGCAATCTCTCCTAACCGACTTAAAGATCTCAGCCAGGCTTTTTAACTCCCGATTAATACCGACAAATTTACTGGACCCATTTAACCGGAGTGGCCACGTCAGCAGCCTCTTATACCCTTAATGTGCAGTATACTTGCCTCTAGTGTCTTATGCTTTAAGTGGCCGTCTCTGTAGTAGCATCGTAGTGGCGACCGGTGTTTGGAGCGTTTCCATATGCCGCAGCGAAATGCGCCTTCTAATTAATACCCATGCCGCAGGAACTTCTGCTCTTTAAGTAGGAGTTTTTCCTTTGTTCTTATCTGCAGGCCAACAATAACTGTGATAACAAAAATAAATATATCGAAAGGCTGTGCCACCGTTTTATTACCGTTTGTTGCATACATCCATCGCTGCCGTAGGGCTCTATCTTTTGGTATCGTATATTAACAATAATTACAATATCTATCCTGTATTTTCATTCTCGTCCTGCATTCTGTATTATAATATCAATCCCCATTTTGAGCTTTTGCTAGAGAAGGCATTTCGAGGAATGCAAAACACCACCCCGCTATTCCGCGAAGCTCTGTTGCAGAAGGCGCATTCCTCTTTTAGTTATACGTGCGCTATCCATCATTGCTTACCTTCATATCTCAGGGCAGAATATAGACTTCGCGCAGTTAACTGTTCACGTAGTACTACACGACAATTTGCTGAAATTCGTTTGGACACGTAAACTTCGTAACCACAACAGCATGCCTTAAAATTATTCACACTCCCTGAAATTTGCATTCACATTCATTAACTAATTTGAAGCAATTTGGTTGCATTCTACTGTGTGAGCAGAGGTGACAGCCTTTAGCGGGTAAGAGGAAACTCTGTTGGGCCCAGCGCTTAGAACTTGCATTGTTCATAGGTCTCGTATGGGGGTGCGAAACAGCAAAGAGATACTGCCTAGAAACGGTAGTGGTGGCACAAAAGAATCCACTCTGACGTCTTCAATGTGGTGGTATTTAATAGGCCCACGAAAGTGCAGCTCCAACTAAAAGCAGGAGCTTAGAGCGACGTGGAAGGTTGTGCACATGGTCGCAAGTGGCCAGCAATTTTTTCTCCTTTGCTAAATAAGTGCCACTACAAATATAAAAGGAAAAGAGTCACATACGTCTTCGTCGGGTTTCAGGTGCGCTCTTTCATCCACCTGAAATTCCAACGGAAGTTCGTAGAAGAAAATACTTTGACGGTATTGATAAATTAAGGTAAAATACACTTGCAGTCAATGGTCCTGCATTCCCATGAGCTTTATGTATATGATTTCATGAACGAACCAATCCAGCAGTATCTCAAGCCATCGAAGCATCAATGCTTTTTGTTGCATTACATATCTGTTTTTGTTATGACGGAGCACTCTCACAAGGAGAGTTCATGTGCCTGCCTTCTTGTACACATGCTGCACTTCGGCAGCCAATACCAAGTCACTCAGACCTCCTAACTGTTTTCATGGATCAGCTCAATAACGCAATAACATTAAGGGTATAAACCAGGGTTGAAATACACACACACGGGCCGGCACCCTCACACTGAAAAAAAGAGATAACACTCTGTTGGGTGAATCAGCTATCAAACGCCCTTTATGCAGCTGACTTTTGCTCAATATGTTTGAAACGTGCATTGTCGTTCACGGAAGCAACTACAGCGGTTTTTTACTTGTCATGAACACATAGAGGTTTTCTCCATGCACAGAAACCGTTGTATCAAAAAGGATTTCGTGGCATTTACTCTGTACAAGCAAGTGAAACGTTCCTGAACGTTCGGGGGAGTTCCTTAATCTTGCAGGAGTACCTGTCGCGGAAAACCACCTCGAAGTCCTGAAGTTTGGTCCAAAATTCTGCATGGAACCCAAGCTAAAACCGCTTGACACCTTAGTGATGGCAAGAAACGTTGCAAGGATGGCGCCAGAAGAAGACAGAAGACGACGCATATCAGAATGCGTGGAAGAGATAACTCGATGGAATCCACGGAGCGACAGAGCGGCCGCGAAGATGGAACCCATTGGTCGGGATCTGAGGGACAGGAACTTGAAGCTTCTCACGGCTGACAAAGAAGGTTTCTTTGTGCTGCTGACGGAAGGTCAATACGAGGTGAAGGCATCGGCCTCAATAGCAAAGAATTTCAAGCAGGCCAATGTGAAAACCCAGAAAGTCAAGGAGCAAGCAAAAAAGCTCTTGGAAAGTAAAAACTTGACTGGCCTCGTGAAACAAATGAGGAAAGCAAAAGAAGTTAACCTGCAAGTTTTCTTCACCATCAAGACTCGCAAGCCGGAGCGTCCATTCCGCACAATAGTTTCTGAAAGGGGAACCTGGCAGCACGTAGTCTCAGGTTTTCTGCAACGCATGCTTGAAACATTGGACGTCAAAGACCCTTTCAAGGTGAAAAATTCAGAGTTGATAACTGAAGAATTGCGCTCAGGAAGGTTTAATGGGTGCTATGCCGTTAGTGCGGATGTTGTTGATTTGTATTATTCGTTGCCGCATCCAGACCTTCTGAAATGTGTCAAAGAGTGCATCACAGAAGACAACGATGAGATTCAATTCATTGAAAAGAGTGGCATTTCAGTCGAATCTTTCATCGAATTGCTCAGATTCTACTTGAAGTGAACCTTCATTACCTGGAAAGGGAAAGTGCTTCTTCAAAAGCCGGCGTGTGTATCGGATCAAGAGTGGCCCCCATATTAAGCGACATTTTCCTCGGAAAAGTCGACACGGCACTGCGAGATAGACTGCCCACAATGGTTAAAGGCGTGTTCCGATTCGTCGATGATTATTTAATTTTCCGGTCAAAATCGGATGGACCTGAATGCGTAATTGAAGTGTTGAGCGCTTTTCAAGTCGAAGGAAGGGGACTATGCTTCACCAAAGAACTGCCCTCAGACAACCGAATTCGCTTTCTGGACCTACAGCTCGACTTCCAGGGGCATCATGTATGCTGGTTTTATAACCCAAGGTCTAGCAAACCCCTGCTGAATTTAAGTCTGGGCATTCGACGCTCGTGAAGCGAGGCATTGCCTCATCGACGCTGGGATCAGCACTCAAGAAGTCCTGCGCCCACCGGGTTCAGGAGAGCTTCACCTTTCAGGTGCAGAGATTACAGGACGCAGGATTCCCAGTGACCGTTCTTTCCTCGGTGTGCGAGAAGTTGTTGAGGCAAATGAAGAAAGGAACCTGCGAAAATCGACAAGTGACTAAGTATGCGGTCATTCCATATAAGCATAGGTTGGCCCACGGTGTCAAGAACGTCGGCAACAGGTTCGGCGTCAACGTTGTGTTTTCTGCAAAACACAAGCTGAGCAGGATGTGCCCCTTCGTCAATCAGGACTCTCGAAGAAAAAAGAAAGGATGTGAAATCAAGCATGATCAGAAGTTCCAGGAGTATGTGCCGTGTGAGTGTGATGTGGTGTACAGGATTCCGCTATCGTGTGGTAGAACATATATTGGACAGACGGGACGCTGCATTAACACAAGACTCAAGGAGCACAATGCTTCTTTGAAGAATGCGGCTCATTCTAATCTATCTATGCATTGTAGGTCATGTGGGTGCTCCCCTAGTTTCACAAACACCAAGATCGTCTATAAGCACTGCCATCAGATTTACAGAGAAGTAGTAGAAGCGTATCATATTGCTAACGAAAAAGAAAGCTGTGTAAGCCAAGCTTCCATTGATTTGTGTAAAAAAGAATTAGATTTTCTGCGGCAGGTGGTTTTGTGAATGTCATGATTTTATCCTACTTGGACATGACGCGGCGACAATCCATGACACGTGCACATGCATGAAGCCTTTATATGTGTGTAATGACCAATAAACCATTCAGTTGCGAGTCAGCGCTTGGTGTGTGCGTCGCTTCTTCTGTCAGTCTTCGTGTTTTTTGTGCGCTGTTACCTTGAGATGAACCTTCCTTCGTGCCATTTGTGCAAGAGTAGTTTGTGCTACTTGCGAGAAGGTCGCTTTGGGCTTTGGGCTTTAAGCTATGATTGTGCTCGCTCTACTTGACATGCATTACACGTGTATTTAAGTTGGCGTACTTTAACACAGTGAACTACAGGAGAATTATTTGAAGTTGGGCACGGGATACGATACACATCGTGGCTATAAGATGTCACATAATTGGCCACAGTGCGTTCACGCGCGGTGTTGTCGTTATTCGATATTATCATCAGAAAATATAACGCCGGTCTGCCGGTCTCTATGAAAACTATTTAGTTACGGATAACATGTACTGACAAAAAACGTCCGAGACTATATATATATATATATATATATATATATATATATATATATATATATATATATATATATATATATATATATTCTGACGAAGGCCGGTCCCGCGGCCGAAGCGTAAAGAATACATTCTGTTTTTCGACGTGTGTCTTCTTTTTACTGATATATATATATATATATATATATATATATATATATATATATATATATATATATATATATATATATATATATATATGTTTGTGTGTGTGTTGGTGTGTGTGTGTGTGTAGACCGAATAATGGCGTGCTAAACCAAACATGCGCTGTTATATCAGCCAGAATTTAGGTTTTCATGCACTTTAACTTTGCCACACCTCTTTTTTCTGTTTTCGTAGCAACATCATCCGGAGGTGAATCGGGGGTGCTGTGCAAGGTACATGATGTCGCTAATTCCTACCACTTGACGTGTCAATCTAATCTCTTTCATTGATACCACTGCTCCTTGAAAAAAAGGAGCATCGATGGGTTTCTGGCTTGACTTGTGGTTAACGGTGTCAAATATTCTTGTAACGCACGCCAGACAACCAGAGCAATGACGGCGCGTCGCATAGTTAGAGTAGTGTATGTGAAAAGTCCTCCGTTCACAAATGTTGTAATCACGAAGAGACTCTGTACTACAAATGAGGTAGCCAGTGCTACGACAAGAGAGAGCAGCGCGACAGTGACTACGCCAATGTCACTTCACTTAAGTATCTGGTTGTAATATTCACTTCTGATTTAAGTTGGACTGCACATATAGAGCATATTACTACTAAGGCTCTCAAGAAACTCGGCCTCCTTAAACGACGCTTGCATTTCACCTATAAGGACACAAGGCTGCACGCTTTAAATTCATTGATTCGGCCATCTCTAGAATACGCTTCAATCATATGGTATCCTCACCTAATAGGGCTTACTAACATGCTCGAAATGGTACAGAATAAGGCCGCTCGGTTTATCTCATCATCAAGTGTTTCTTTACTGAAAGCAGAGCTTAGCCTTACCAAACTTGTCATGCGCAGGCGACATACTGGACACTCACTTCATCACCGCAACTCATCCTTCGCCCAGTCTCATATCTTTCCAGCCCCTCATACCTCAACCCGCCTTGACCATGCGCACAAGGTGGTCCCCATTTTTTCCAGGACCAAGGAGTTTCCAGATTCGCCATTATCCTTATGCATGAACGAGCGGAACTCCTTTCTGCCTAATATCGCCGATGTAACAGTTCCTTACATATTTCATTCGATGCTGCGGGGCTATTTGCATAGCGAGTAAGATTGCTAATCGGGGTCTCATTCTCCTCGTTTCATTTACATTTCTTTTCGCGATGTATATTCAAAGTCTTCGATGTAGTTTGCATAAGCTTTTCATCATTATTTTCTTAAAAAAGAAGGTTCTTTCTACTCACCAGTATGTATCCGACTGATGTGTGTGAATGTATTAGACTAGATGCTGTGATTCAATCTGCTTGCTGCTTCCTTTTTCTTGTTTTCTTTTGGTATTTCTTTTTATACTTAAGTTGTTTGAACTGCATGTATTCACTTAAATCCCCCTACTGCCCAATAGGGCCTTTAGGGTAATAAAATAAAGAAATAAAAAAATGCGGTTTATCACTGGAGCGGAGTAGGACAGGCACCCTTCAAAAGCCTCGGTGGAGCTGGGCGCACATTTGTGATGTCCGCCTCCCTAGCCTCTCCTTTCTCGTGCCAGTTCTTCGCAAGTGCATGGCTCTACGAGTGGCCTCACTTGCAACGCACGACGGCGGTCTCGCTCCGCAGGGGTGCACGCACTCTCGCTTGTTCTCTAGCCGTCGCTTCTCGTACTCGCGCTAGCCTTTAAGCAGTGTATCAACGAGAGATCACCCCACACTCGCCATGCGGACACCTCGGCTCAGCACCTAGGTCCGAATGACGGCAGGCTCTATTCTCTCGCCTCAGCGGCTTTTGGCACGCCTGGAATATTAGGCACCTGCACATCGTCCTGCTCTTTTCTAGGTTTACACTCACTCTCTCTCGCCGCTGAGAGTGTGAGGCTCTCGGTGCACACACTCCTGGTCATTGTCGTTCGTCCCATATGGCGCCGCGGCTTCCACTTATAAATCCTTTTTCCTTCTACGCTTTCCTGCGGACGTCACACAATCAAGGAGGTGCGCGTCCCAACAGGTCCACTGTAACATCTAAAAAAACTTTATTCTCGGTAGAGCAATTGCGCTAGTGGAAGCTTTATTGCTTCCGCTCGCGGCCACTTCAGGAATCGTACCGCGCTTCACATGATCGTCATAACTTATCGCCGTAACGTTATTCTATCTAGGGCTGCTGCTCCACAAGGACGCTCGCCCATTCAAGCTGTGTCCTCAGTTGACCCCCTTCCTTGTTACATGGTATATTTATGGTCATAGCAACGTCTCAGAAAGCCATGAAAGGGCTACTGCCCTTCTTGAGATCGACCCGCCGTCGTGAACGCTTCAAACTCCAACATCCTTTGTGTGTGTGTGTGTGTGTGTGCGTGTGCGTGTCCGTGTTTTAAAGCGAAAGCTTCACTGGCCTAGTCAAGCGAGTTTTGCCGTGTATCTCTGCTTGTTCTTGAAGCGACGAACATATACCGCGTGACTAGGCACATTCCACCACCGTGCGTACACGTACGTGTGTGTGTGTGTGTGTGTGTGTGTGTGTGTGTGTGTGTGTGTGTGTGTGTGTGTGTATGCGTGTGCGCGCGCTTGACTTACCGCGCTCCGTCGCAGCTACTGCCCCTATGGTTGATGATGATGATGATTGTGATTCGATTAGGAAAGGACGCTAATTTCTACAGCCCATATTGGGAGCACGGGTAAGCGTCCGTGCGGAAGCGGAAAGGGACTGAAAGAGATAGGAGAGGAACAACGTAGTGGAGAGCGACGGAAATTTAGACCACCTGGGGTTTTTTAACGTGCACTGACAACGCACAGTACACGGGCCCCTGGCATTTTCGCTTCCATCGAAAATGCGACCGCCGTGGCCCCGATGGTTTCCCCAGCTGACTACCGCTATCTCGCTAGCTGTATCCTCGTGACTCACTGCTCTCTCCAAGCTCTCTCTGCCACGTCTTTAGCAGGTTAGCACTTCAGTCGCTGCAGCTGCTTCTGTTCAGCTGTTGTGGCATGGTCGCGCAATGGAAGTTGCGAGTGAAGATGCTCGTTGTCTCTGCTAAAGCTTTGTGCGCGTTCGCAGCGGTGAAAATCGCTTGCTACATGAGACCAAAACCATGCAAACAATGCAAAGCACGTGGTGGTCCATATGAGCCAAACGCGGCTTAGCACCACAGCACAAAAAGCTTTCGCTTGCGCAACCGACCCAGGCTGAGCTAAGCCGCAGCCATTTGTACTTTATGTGTTTGTCTGGAATTTTGTACCCTCTCTCGCTGTCACCTTTCTAGCCGCTCTCCCCCCTTCTCCCCAGTGCAGCATAGCAAACCGGAGACTAATTTCTGGGCAACCTCCCTGCATGTCCTCTTCAGCTCTCTCTATCTTTCTTTCTCTCTCTATGGTTACAGTAGCAGATGCATCACACAAATATCGGCTTATCAGATCCGTAAGAGGAAACCCAGAAGCATCAAGAATTTTACAAAGCATGTAATTGACCTCTAGTTGACAGTTTTACGTGCCAGTTGATCGCACGAAGATTCATGAATCGTAATAGTAAACAAAATGAATTAAAAGGAAATCATGCTGCCCACGAGAGCCAGAAATTTCCATTAATAAGGAAAGTGGAAAATAATGGAGCCTGGTTGTATTTGATGTATCCGTGTAATGAAACTGATAAAGCAGAACACAAATAAAGTAGTATCGATGTTCATACCCAATTAGTTAATTATCGGAAATTACATTGCAAATTACAAGTGTCTGAAAGATTGTCGTGGCTCCGCTGTAACTAGACACGAAATGTGCGTCTGAAATTGCAGTGGGTCTTTGGATTAGACGTCGGATTTCAGAATCATTTGGAATCAGGGATGCCCCCTGTGAGTAATTGGTGAATTGGTACAGCTCCATTTCAAAAGAAGCTAGGAGAGCGGAGTTTGGAGCTTAGTTGACAGAGATCGAAGCCACAGCCTTGCGGGAGTCCATCTGGTCACACTCAGGTGATTTACAGCGATGCTGTTTATGGACGCTGACAACACGACGGAGCCCTACTGCCTAGCAGGCTAACGCCGAGGTGTCATTTAACGAAACATTAGGTTAACATTAGGGATGCACAAAATGTTTGTTCTTGCTCTAGAGCGACTGCTTTTCCAAAGTGCCCTTTCAAACTTTTGTTTTTATGATGGCACATTTTAACAATCTTAGACCATGTGGAACCTTCCTGAGGCTTCATTTTTGTCTGTGAACTGTGCATTGTGAAGTCTATAGCGTGCTAGCGGGAAGTTATATTGCACATATTAAGATCAGTTGATTATGCACTTCATGGTAACATGACAGTTTGCATGTAACGAAGATATTGCGGCTTTTTTTTCATTGCCACGTTTTTATTAACTGAGATCTATTAGGGATTTTATTTATGTTTTTCAAATTTTGTTAAAAGCAGGAGTTTACGCAAGCTGCAGCTGAACCAAGAACTCTATCTCAGCAATCACAATCCCTCGGATATCATCAGCACCGCGTCAAACAGTAACGACAAAGCTAGAAAAAACTTGAACCACTTCTACGACGTGAAAAACGTCCCAACAGAGAAGCTGTTCGTTTATGAATTATCGTGACGTAACTGGCTAAGGCATCTGGGTATAATGCTTTACGCATCAGATATGTTACTTATACCGGCCTCCATCATTACCTACTGGTAGTACATGACCGGCCAGGATGCGGACATGCACTTGTTTCTCTTTGTTTCTTTCGTTCTTTCTTCTCTTCCTTTTTTGCGACTTTCTTGCGTCCTTTCTTTAATTTGTACTGTAAATGAAGGGGCAGTGGACATAAGCTTAATAAGAGAACGACGAGTCAGAAAAGCCTGGTCTTCGGTGCTCGACCAGCTGTGCTACCTCTCGCTGCTCTGCTGCGCTCGAACACTCACGTCCAAAACGCTTCGTGACATTTGGTGGAAGGTGCGGGGCATCTTTGCAGACCTTGAACTCCGGAGCAGGACGATCCCTGTCGCATCTCCAATGCCTGAGGAGACAGAGGCTACCGATCCTCCCCAGGCACCTCCTCCGATTGTCTGTCCTGGTGCGCACGCCAACGAGATTCTCCTGTATTCAATGGAACTGACGACCATGACACGGAGGACTGGCTCTTGTCGTATGACCGGGTGAGTGTCCACAAGAAGTGGAACGAAGCCGATAAGCTCAGCTATGTCCCATTTTACCTCTCTGGGGTCGCCCATCTTTGGTTCCGGAACTATGAAGCAGACTTTGCCACCTGGGCAGCATTTAGAACCAAACTTCAAGAAGTCTTTGGTCGCCCTGCTCTGCGCAAGCTTCGGGCTGAGCAACAGCTTCGCTGTCGAGCCCAGCAAGAAGGCGAGAACTTTACAAGCTACACTGAAGATATAGTTGATCTTTGCCGCCGCATTAACCCATCAATGGCCGAAGAAGAAAAGGTCAAGAATATCTTAAAAGACATAGAAGATGACGCGTTCCAAATGCTCTTGGCAAAGAACCCTCAGACAGTCAACGAGCTAATCACGCTTTGCCAGAGCTATGAAGAGCTGCGCAAACAACGGCTTTCTACGCGATGCACTCTCGTCCCGGACGCCGTGCTTTCCGATCTTAGCGACAGCACCAGTTCTGCTCCTTCCAGCTCGGCGATGCTCGACCAAATCAAGCAATTTGTACGGGAGGAAGCAGCACGACAACTGTCTCTTCTGCCAACCATCCAAGCATCCGAGTCACACTTGCCTCCCGAGCTCCGGCAAGTCATACATGAGCAAGTGGCACAAGTTGTGCCTGCTCACCAGCCGCCTCCTAGGCCACTTCCACTCACGTAAGCTTCCGAAGTCGTGACACCAAGGGCTCCGTCTGCCACTATGCAATACAGGCGTCAAAGTGCGTTCGCCCCCCCTCCGCATGCAGCTACCCGCTATGCACCCACAGGTAGCTACTCGGCGTCACAGAAGCCCGTTCGCCCAGATCGGCAATATTTTCCCCTGTCTCCACCTCCTGTTCTAAACCCCTGGCGTACCGAAGACAACCGACCTATTTGTTATTCATGCGGCTTTCCTGGGCACGTCGCTCTATTTCGCCGACGACGCGGATGGTATCCTCCTGAGACGGGGAGGCCACGAAGTACTGGTCCCGCTTCCTCCTACCGTTCTGAAGCTACTGTTCAACACTTCGACAACTCGCCTCATGCCTCCCTAACCTTCAATAGCCGTCGCTCTCCTTCTCCCTGTCGGCGTTCTCTCTCACCCCTTATCCGCCGTCCTGAAGCTATCCAGGAGGAAAACTAAAGGGCGCATTTCCGGAGGCAAGAACTGCGATCTCGACGAGCTCCTCAAGACCTGACATGTGTCCTGCGATCATCATTGAAATTTATGCCGAAGATGTCGCCGTTCACGCACTTGTTGATACTCGAGCAGCAATATCAGTAATTTCCGACCATCTGCGCCTTAAACTTCGGAAAGTCGCGACGCCGTTTACTGCCATTTCATTGCGTACAGCCAGCGCCGAGTCGATCGAACCCCTGGGAAAGTGCACTGCGCGTGTTGTTATAAGCGGCACTTTATACCACGTTGAGTTCATTGTTCTGCCACGCTGCTCCCACGCCATGATTTTAGTATGGGACTTCCTCTCATCTCATCATGCAGTTATTGAACGTGCCCGCTCTGAACTTGCGCTCTCTCCATTCGGCAGCAACATTTTTGAAGTTTCTGGTCAGCCTTCATCGTGTGTTCGTTGCCTCTGACACCGAGATTCCTCCATACTCTACCGCCATTGTGCCCGTTTCCTGCGTCGCACATTCAGACTCGATGGTTCTATTCACACCATCTAAGCTTGCTACTCGCCGCCATTTCTTCTTACTTCCCCATGCTCTTCTTTCGATTCGACACGGGTCCAGCGCACTTTTTGTCTCCAACCTGTTCTCTTGTCCTACAAGTTTGCTCCACGATGAATGTCTTGGTTATGCTGAAGAATTGGAACACTGCTTCCTCTACGATGTGCCTGACGACGCGGCTGCTCTGCAAGTAGACGCTATCGGACTTCCAGTTTACTCTCCTAAGTCGTCATTTGATGGAATGTTTTCTCAGTGCATTGACCCCAACCTCGCCCCGAGCCAGCACGCCCAGATCGTCGATCTCCTGAACCGGTTGCAGGCGTCCATCGACGTACAACAAGCTAACTTCGGCCGTACTTCTACTGTCGTCGATCAAATCGACACTGGCAACCAGGCGCCCTTGTGCCAAAGGCGACACCATGTCTCCGCAACAGAGCGCCACGTCATCGACGAGCACGTTGGAGGCATGCTTAAACGCGGCGTGATCCAAGCTTCGCATAGTCCCTGGGCCTCTCCAGTAGTCCTAGTCAAAAAGAAAGATTGCACAATTCGATTTTGTGTAGACTATAGGCGACTCAATAAGATCACCCGCAAGGAAGTTTATCCTCTGCCCCGTATTGGCGATGCACTCGACTGCCTCCAAGGCGCCGAATTCTTTTCCTATTTAGACTTACGTTCTGGCTACTGGCAAGTCCCCGTGGCAGAGGCAGACCGTCCAAAAACGGCCTTCGTTTCACCAGACGGCCTATTTGAATTTACCGTAATGCCATTTGGATTGTGTAATGCTCCTGCCACATTTGAAAGAATGACGGATACCATTTTGCGCGGCCTCAAGTGGCAAATATGCCTGTGTTACTTACACGACATCGTTATCTTTTCGCCGGACTTTCCTTCCCACATAACTCGACTCGAACGCGTCCTCAAATGCATCGCCGACGCTGGCCTCTAGCTGAACTTGAATAAGTGTCGCTTCGCTGCACGACAGCCACTCATTCTCGGTCATGTTTCGAAAGAAGGCGTACTTCCCGAGCCGGCGAAACTACAAGCTGTTTCCGAGTTTTCACGACCTAGGACCATGAAAGAACTGCGCAGCTTCATCGGATTATCATCTTACTTCCGCCGTTTCATCCGCAACTTCACTACCATAATCGCACCTTTAACGCAGCTTCTTCATGGCGACAACAAGCTTTTGACCTGGTCTGAAGAATGCGGCGTTGCATTCACAACGCTTCGTCGTCTCTTGACTACTCCGCCAATCCTGCGCCATTTCGACTCCAGCGCGCCGACAGAAATGCACACACATGCCAGCGGCGTCGGTCTTGGCGCCGTTCTCGCTCAAAGAAAGGATGGCTTTGGTGAGTACGTCGTCGCTATTTTCTCCCGTGCTGTAAAGTGAATGCTTTGTTCACTGCTAAATCACTGCCGCGTGGTACGCAGAAACATGGAACACAGATAACCATTGACAGCCTGCCCACGGGCGCCGTTCCTCATCAGTGCCACCAATCTGCGAGCGGCATGTCATGAGCATTCACTGCCTCTGTGCTAGCCGTGCATAAGCGCACTTGCATTCTTACTTAATAAGCTCAGGTTAGCTACAAATCAGGCTCCCCTTAAGTTTCACTTGATATAATGCATAACCCATTAGTATCGCTTCATTGCTTCACCCTTCTAACGAAACTATGACTCTTCAACCACTACACTACACAACCCCACTAATGAGGTACGGACATATCTGGATTATATGACCGCCTTCGATTTTCCATAGAGTGCTTAGGTGTTTCGAACGGCACCAAGCAGAGAGCTCCGGGAAATGAGGGAATGAGAAAAATAAAAAAAAAGTGGTTGATCCCTCTGTCATAGGAATCGGTATAACACGAAGGTGAACGATGTCTTGGCGAGGTTGTGGAATGCATAAGCGTTAATCGGGTAAATTGAGGGGCGGGAAATGGCTTGGGTACTGCAAACATGTAACCATGTTAGTGTAGACACCAGCGGCACCACGAAAAAGCATAGGGATTCTCGACATTCGCTCACGAGGGAAAGGTCTCTGACTACTCCTATTGCTCCGGAAACACTGAATTGCATGCGCTAGAGCCCAGAGCAAACCTGCCATAAACAAGGAGCGTCCGCTGACACCTTGCAAGCTAACTGAACGGGTTCTCGGCGATCGTTGTAAGAACAGCCCACTGCAACGAAACACCAATCATTTGCTTGTCGACGGCCATCCTTGCACTCCTGGAGCAGTGCCTCTAGCAAATAAACACAGCTGGTGACGCAGGACAAATTTTGTAGTGGCCGCGTTTGTACTATGCCCGAGTAACGCACCGGCGGCACTATCAGTACGCCGTCATGCCCCTAACTTCTGCGAACCTGCTAGGCTTTATCTATCGTTCCCAGATGGCGTTACCACGGCAGCGAACCTAAGCGAACCAAGAGTGCAGCATAAAGAGGACGCTGTTAATTTAAGAGTAATTTCTCTTGTTAAACATCATAGTTCACTATACTAGACACTTTTATTTTAACCGGACGACAATTAAATGTACATTGCAAAGCCCTATGTAAGCATATAAGGCCCTTCTGTTCAGTTTTGTATGGAACGTCTATCCCAGGAACGGCGTACCTTGAACTAGTTCCTTTTTGGAGGAACGGAGGAACGTCATCGTTCCTTTGAGGGTTGGTTATAAGAGCAACGTTGCGGTTGTGTATCGGTAGAGCTTCAAGTCAAATCCACGATGCCTTTGAAGCTGGCAACAAGATTGAATCTCGAGCTGGGTCCAGCCGCCACGGTAGAGTTGGTTGTTCTTACACCAATATCTTTCGGTCGACAAAATATAAGGTTCCGTTCCATAATCCCAACCTTTACTCTTCCATGCCGTGCACTGCGTACGCTTCAACAAAGGGACCCGCCATATCGAACCGACCATTTCCCACAGACGAAGCACGCGTTGACTAGTGTAAGACAATTTCTGTGAGAAAATAAACTAACATTTATTGCTTGGACGATCCTCCTTCTTTGTTGTGTTTGCAAAGTATTCAAGTATGACTTTACAGTAGCTTTTGTCGTAAACAGTTATGTTTGTATTTCCACATTCTTTTTTGTATACTTCATCGCATTCCTCATTCCAGCTGTCCACACTGCCCTCTCTTACCCACATATCGCAAGCATTTTGAGAGTTGATAGCAGCTGGAATAAATAGAAATGAACATGATAAACGCAAAACATGTGGTATGTCGCATTTCGAACGTTATATGCAAGAATACTTACAACATAAAATACCGCGATATAGCTAGACCTGCGGCATTGGTATCAGAGAATGCGGAAAAAGGCATCTCAGTCTACCATTCATTCATTCGTTCAAGCTTATAGGAGACGTTCAGCAAATGAGGTAACAAAAAAAAGCCCAAAATTTGCAGCACATCTACTTTCTTTGCGGCAAAACACGTCGAAAGATAGTCGTCTGCCGCTACTGATACGTAGCACAATCTCTTCTCCCATTCCCACCCTCATGCTGTTCTCCCCTCTGACTTCTCTCATGAAGGATGCAATGGAGGCTTTGCTGAATTCAATTAAAATTTCCCTTGTTCACCTAACTCGCGCGCCATGTGTTGGGGAATTATATTACTTTGGTGTTTCCTCAACACCCCTTCAAACTCATTGATTCTTAATTTTTCAAAGTAAAAAAAATAGTCCGCTGTGAATTATAGATTAAACGAATGCTGCGGATCATGGTTGTATGTATACTCATTGCATCAAGTCTGCCTGAGGTATGTTTGCACTGCACAAAGTTGATTCGTGGCCCCATGCCCCCAGTGCTAGTAGCTCAACTAGTTTTGAACGCACTGTTTAGTCGGTTTGGGCCAGGCAGTGGAATCAAGAGCTACAAACATACATACATACATACATACATACATACATACATACATACATACATACATACAAGATTTTCGTGCTTAATTAGCCCAACAAAGACTATATAGTCTTTCAGAAAATAGTGAAAGTTGCAGTAGTAACACAAGTTTAATAATGATAATGGGCACTTGGCTGGTTCGGGTTTGTCTCCAGGACACCAGCATTTGTCATGGTTCGAGTCTTCGCGAAGCGCCTCGCAAAGCACTGCGAGTGCGAACGGTGTTGAAAGTTTTGCACCAAGTTCAGCGTAAAGACGTTCGCTTCCAACCACAGACGGTGGCAGACTCGGCACGCGTAGCCGGGAGGCCACGCGTGCCGAGTCTGCGACCACTGACGCCGTCCCACTCGTCTTGCTACACTACACTATGCGTACTGCTTCAAATATTCAGCGCTACCATTTAGACGCAGACAGTACAGTTAACACACAGGACGGGCGCTACTCCAACTATGTTTATTAAAACCACACAAGTGACCCTTTATAGCAAATGCAGACAATGAATGCATGCGCGAGGCCAATGAAAAAAAAACATAGATTAATACATATATCAGCCCTTATTTAGTAATCCAACCTTGCAGTCACGCAAGCAGATAGATGTGGTGCTCATGCATGTGTTGCCCTTCTTCTTGATGAAGTGCCTTTCCGATGTATCGCGGGCCAATTGGTCTTTACTGCGACATAAAATTTTTGTTCCAACAAGTTGTGGCTCACAATCCGGGCAATTGCTGTAATGGGCGGGCAGGTTTAGGCATCTCGCTGACTCATCCTGTAATGAGCGCTAATGTTCCTTGGTGCGCTGGTTAACACAGCGGCCCGTCTGGCCCACGTACACTTTTCCACACCACAGTCGTATTTCGTAAACCGCGCCGGTGGAACATCGTCCAACCGGCTCCGTGTGCTTCTTTCCACAGCCGTGAGGAACCTGGCCGCCACCGCATACCGTAGGGCGCAGTTTAGGCAATTTTTGTGCGGCAGAGAAGACAATCGGCACACTGTACTTGTTGCCAACCCTTTTCAGGTTATTAGGCACCCTATGCACGTAGGGTATCACCACAGGTTTGCGTCGCGACTTTCTTGTCTCCGAGGCTTCTTCCTTCCCTTCAGTTTCTGCATAAGCGACTCAATCACGGCTGTCAGTACGTGGTCAGGGTACACTGCTTTCAGCAACCTCGCTGCCTCACCCTTGAAGCTTGCCAGCATCATGTGCGGGCACGACTTGAGGAGGGCCGATTCAGGCGAGAGGATCGCGATAGCCCCTTTTTACAGTCTTGGACTGAGCCGAATCAAATGGTAAAAAATCTTTCTTTGCTCTAGGACGATAACAACAGTAAACACACCTATCCCAGAACTTGATGTAAAGGTCCAGAAATTGTAGGCCATTTTCTTTTGGTAGCTCATACGTAAATGACAGCCCTTTTCCATGTTCTGTAAACTTCTGCACAATGTCCGTAGCATTTTTTTTCATAGCAATCAGATGCATTATCCTTTAGAAGGATCACAAAATCGTCGACATATCTAAAAGTCTTAAGGACTGTTCCATCGTCAGTTATAGCGGCTAAAGCCTTGTCAACAGATGCTAAAAATATTGTTACATAAAACAGGAGCTACACATGAACCGATGCAAATACCATGGCACTGGATAAACCGTTGGTTGTCAAATTCTACAATAGTTGCATTGAGATAAAATTCTAAAAGGCACATAAAAGTGTCGACGCTCAACCGAGAGGCGTTTCGAAAAGTAGTTTCGCCATTCGCTTCTACACAGTCTCTAACAGCAAACAGGTCCTTATGGGGTATCGAATGGAACAGATCTTACACATTATAGAGAAAGCATAGCCGACATGTATCTCTTCTACTAACTTGTTCACAACATCTAGGGACCTTTTCGTGGCGAAAGGGTCAGAAATTTCTAAATTCTTTAGGTGTCAGAAGCAGAAAACAGCTGATATTCTGTGGCCAAGTACCTTTTTCGCTTACTATGGTCCTGAACGGCGCATCAGGTTTATGCGTTTTAACAGCAAAGAATGCCGATAAGATTTTAACGCTGGAATTCACGATGGCTCTAGACAACTTCGAAAGTTCCATTGATTTACGCAGGGCCACTGCCTTACACTTAATACGAGTAGCGAACGGCTTCACCTTTAACGAAGTTCTTTGATATGGCTTGAAATGCCTTCTCCTTGTGTACGTCTGTGGGAATGACGACGAAGCATCCGTCTTTATCTGCTTGTAAATGTGATAGACCGTTGTGCTTAAAATACGAGACTACCCTATCTGTTACACCTTTTCCTCTTGAGGTGGTTTTCTTCAGCGTAGTCCTTGCTAGGCTGTCGGCGCCGTCTAGGACGCACCTTTCTTCCTTTTCTTTTCCAGCTTTTGAGGCTGTGCGGCAGTTCACTGCCAAGAGTTCATGCGTTAGGAAACTGGGTTCGAAGCAGTACTTCGGGCCTTTTTTCCAGTACGTCCTTGATGTCCTTAGGTAGCGTGAAGTCACCTAGAACCACTGGCTACTGCCTACATTCATATCTTGCTGGGGACTTCCTGGAGCTATACAGCATTTCATTTAACATGTTGCTCCACAACATTTCAGTGCTCTGGGCTGCCAGTCTTCGCGTGGCTTGTAGCTTCCTCTTTGCAACCGTTTCTTCATATTCACTGAGGCATACCAAGGTTAACAAGTCTCGCAGAAGTCTTACTTGCGTCCACAACTCTGCTCTTAATACTTTTGCTGACACGTCTAGCTTGTCCTAACGAGGGCTTTACATGGCCAAAGAAGGCACTCACTTCAGCTGGTACAAGTCCTTTCCTCAGGCGGAAGGCGATGAACCTTGCTCGGCTCGTTGTGAATGCGATGGCGCTCACGATCTTTATTGCACCAGGCTTGGCGGTAGAAACACAAAAGGAAGGGCCCACAGTAGAAGAAAGTTCACTTAACAAAACACTTTGCGGGCCTAGTTGGTCACACATGTTGCTTCAAATATTCAGCGCTACCTTTTAGACGCAGACAGTACAGTTAACACACAGGACGGGCCTTACTCCACCTATGTTTATTAAAACCACACGTGACCATTTATAGCAAATGTAGACAATGAGCGCATGCGCGAGGCCAATGAAAAAACATAGATTAATACATCTATCAGCCCTTATTTAGTAATCCAATCTCGCAGTCACGCAAGGAGATAGATGTGGTGCTGATCCATGTATGGCCATTTTGCTTGATAAAGTGCGCTTCTGATATTTCGCGGGCCAATTGGTCTTCACTGCGACTTAAAATTTTTATTCCATCAAGTTGTGGCTCACAATCCGGGCGATTGCTGTAATGGGCGGGCAGGTTTAGCCATGTCGCTGACTCATCCTGTAATGAGCGCTCAGTGTTCCTTGGCGCGCTGGTTAACACAGCGGCCCGTCTGACCCACGTACACTTTTCCACACGACAGTGGTATTTCGTAAACCGCGCCGGTGGAACATCGTCCGACCGGTTCTGTGTGCTTCGTTGCACAGCCGTGAGGAGCCTTGCCGCCACCGCATACCCTAGGGCACAGTTTGGCCAATTTTTGTGGGGCAGAGAAGACAATCGGCACACCGTACTTTTTGCCAACCCTTTTCAGGTTATGAGACACGCTATGCATGTAGGGTATCACCACAGGTGTGGCGTCGCGACGTTCTTGTCTCCGAGGCTTCTTCCTTCCCTTGAGTTTCAAGGTGCAACGCTAAAGACAAGCGCATAGCTCTGGGGGGTGTTGTGCACCGTCGACGATAATACTGATGAGTAGGATGATCATCACGATGATCAACCTATTGTATAGGCGCTCGACCACTTAGGGAATAGGTCCAGAATGGGTGGCAGTAGTAACTGTCAATATAGGATCGATTAAAGAGGGCTGAGCAAGAACGAGAAAAAAAAGCAACTGAACGATCCAGTAGTCAACCAACTTGAGATGGAATGAATGGAATGCAAGAGCAGGGAAAGTTTCATTATATAGAACGCGAGGATTGATTTTTTAGATGCGGAGCGTCTCTTGCTCGCGGGTATGTCACGCGTCCGGCGTCCGCACTTACACTACGCATGCCCGACTCTCCTCTCCCTTCCCTCTCTCCAACAGCTGCGGCAAAAAATAAAGCAGGTAGAGAGCGCGCGCGCGCTTCGCTTCAGTAGTATCTCCTCCTTTCCGATGAAAGAAGTTGGTGGTGCTTGTGTGATGGAAGCAACAGTTCCCTCGGCGAGTGGGTTGACGCAAGTGCGCATCAGCATCAACCACACTCTGACAACAGTCACGCGGTGCGTACTAACGACCCAAGTAAACAACGTAATAACACGCAAGGTACACCGCAAAGGTAACACCCAAAACACTGCAAACCTGTAGACACCGCCGTTAAATGCACCGTTGAAGCTCCCAGTGATGCTCCGCATCACCCCGTCGTCCACTTCGGGGAGATGGTGTAATGTTTTGTTGTTCTTTTTATTGTTCAGCTGAAAATTAGTGGCTCACGCTCACTATGGGGGATTGGCCAAGACATGAGTGCTAAAAATTTTGAAATGAAGGAATGCGGTAATTAGCACGGAGTAAATGGTGTAAAGGAGAGGTAAATGAGTACTGAGGATCGGTATATAATAGCGAGAAAAAAATCAATTATGCACATGACAATTACATGACATAAAGACAAGCGAGGACTAAAATTTGTATTGAGCATTGGTTATCGATATGAAAAAGTAGAACGCTATTTTCGGCCTATTTAAAACACTCAGTTTCGGTAATGTTATCCTTCAATGCTAAGCAAACATTCATATTGCAAAAACCAGCAACTGAGGCAGCAAAAAACATAACTGCAGGCATAGACGAGTCTATTCTAAGAGCTCGTGATGGGCTTTCTAGGAAGGTTTTACTTGCTACGGTTAATCGTCGACAGCTCAAAAGGAAATGGCTTATCGTCTCTGGCCCACTGCAGAATGCACAGAGCCGTGAAGGAACCCTACCAGACCTGTGTGCATGGAAATTTTGTCCTGGTACACGTCAGCGTAACCTTGTAAGGGACACTTCCTGTTGACGTGTTTGATATACTGTGGTCCACCAGGGGTGTAGAAAATGTTAGTAATCTGTCAACTTTCTCAGCCGGGAGTATTTGAATGCTTCCCTTATTACTCACCTACGGAACCTCGCAGCCTTGACATAAGCGGACGCATGAAAGCAGGGTGGCATCGGCCCATCTAGAGCAGCTAAAGAATCACCAACTTTGTTGGTGAATTGGTGAATCTAGAGCAGCTAAAGAATCACCAACTTTGTCCTTTATGGCCGGGCACTCATATTACGCAGACTGTTCTCAAAGCACGAGTTCTATGCAAGAAACGCCTTTATCACGTGTGAGACCACGCTCGCAGTGAGTAAGGAACAGACGGATTGCAAATCTCTGATGACAACTTCTGACAGGAATGGCGAATTTACATTGAGCAGTGCAAGTACAACTTCGAGAAATACAGCCACGAAAACAGGTGTAAAATCAGGAAGCCATATCGGACAACATCAAGATTCGCGAAAGAAATGTCAACACCTGACTTTTCTTGGCGTTGTGATGTTCAGGTGGCCATTATCTGGAGATAGTTTCAGACAAGGTGTACTTGAAAAAAGAAAAAGGAAGAATAAATGGAATTAGCAAGGAAATATTTCAGACATTTTGTACAAGTCGAAGACGTGGAGCCGACATCTCCGCGAGAGTTGCCGGGCAGAGTGACCCAAATTCGTAGAATTACTGGAATTTTTGTGTCACGTCTGATCTCCCAAATTGGGGTTTCGCGATTTTTGTTCTCTTCGGCGAGTACCTGCGACATACTCAGAAATAGACGATGGATTCAAATTCATTGCAAAATAAAGGTCCGTCCCGGATCACGGGGTTTACTTTCAAAAGCGAAGCATCTATCTGCGAACTTCAGAAACTTTCTGCGTATCTATCTGAGAATTCTTAATGTTGTTGACTGGGCCCTCAAAACTGGGTGAGTGGGGCGGTGGTTACAGGAGTGGAAACTTCCGTTTGGACGTTCGATTATCTTTACAACTTTCACTAAGGTGACGAATAGATCGAGCTGCCAGAAATCATCGAACAAACGAAAGGATAAGCGCCGGTCACGGTGGGAGACTTGTCGTAAGCACGATCACGTCAAGTTATTGAAGTAAAGGTCTGTGATTCACGTACTTCATACGCTTGTATCCTATCATCCAAATTTCGGTGCATACCGGGTGCATGAAACGATAACCAGAGCACCGTGATGTAGATAGATAGATAGATAGATAGATAGATAGATAGATAGATAGATAGATAGATAGATAGATAGATAGATAGATAGATAGATAGATAGATAGATACGGCCCAAGTTGCTCAGAAACACAGGGCCCACGCACAGACGTCTGACTCTCTGTGCACGAGCCTGGCTCTTTGCCGCCTGAATGACGAAACCATGACCGTGTCTGAGAAGATTTCTCATGTGTTGAACGGCATCGCTGATGATGCCTTTCACCTTCTTGTTTACACCAAGTCATCGAGAAGACCATGGAAGTGGGCTGACGATTTGAGGAGGCAAAGAGCCACCATACCACCCGGAAAGTCGCACGGCTTCCCAAAACGACAGCAACTTCTTCGTGAGATACCGCTTGAACTACAGTGTTCGTAGCGAAATTGAAACTGCCTGGCGTGCACTTATTCAATCCTCCCTTTTCACACCACAAGCCAGTGGCTCCTCACAAACGTCGGCACCCCTCATTCAGACTGTGATCAGGCTGGACTTCCATAACAGTGCCCTGTGATCCATCCAGTTACTTGGCTCTATTTCACGTCACCCAGAAGTGGATCATTTCCTCATCTTTGGCTTCCCGCAAAGCTGCGGAGCGGAGAATACCCAACGATCAGCCCAAGTGCTTCTCCTGTATATTGCCGGGCACATTCCACGTTATTGACGGTTTTGTTGGACCCACACTTCGTGAGACCTTACATACATACATGCGCCATACTGCTGTGAGACATCTAGCTGCTGCTCCCCCTAATTACTATGCGTATTCCTGCCACGAACTTCTTACCGCTGACCCTATTTCTATTCGCTGGTATTCCCGCTCCTGGTTGCAGCAACGCGGTCGAACCCGCTCTCTGCAGCCTTGCAACCTTTTCCCCCCGACATCTTCTGGGCGCTTGCAGCCAGAAAACTAGACAGTGCAGCGTATACAGGCGAAGCCCACTGACAGCGCCTCCTATGTTTTCTGCCAGTCGGATGCGTCCGATCCCGCCGTTCTCCAACCTGTCCCTCGAGTCTTTCCCGCATTGAGGAGGGAGCATTTGCACTGGCATTGTAAAGAATATACGAGGCATTGCCATTGAGATCGTCGCCTGGAAATACTCTACTAATGCTCCCCACATCCCATGGCCTACGTGAAGTGAAAGTCGAAAATGTTCACGTAGCAACCCTTATGCGCACTGGTGCACATCTATCTATTATGAGCGCCCCTTTACATTGCCGTATGCAGAAGATCATGATGCCGCCTATGATGCAGACAATATGTCTTGGAATGGTGGTACTGTACGGGTGATAGGGATGCGCTATGCCAGTATCCTCATTGCCGACCCTCGCACGGTTATTCTTCTTGCCGACTTCGCTAACTGCCTACATTACCTAATAGTTCGTCTTTGCTTCCTTTCGGTATCCTTAGATATAATTTGTTTGTTCTTCAGTCACGTTATTCACCGGTCCCTTGCTGCTATCAGACCCTCGTGAACCGCACGTCTTCCGCTTAAGCCCCACCTCCTTCGTTCTCTGACCACTCGATGCTGTCACATGCGCGTGCCTGTTGTCGAGCCCTCTTCCTGATGGCGACAATAATTTCACTCCGATAACTACTTACATGTGGCTGATGCGCAGTTTTACTGTGTCACATAAATGGACACGATATCAGTTAATAGCGTTTTCGTTCCACTTCTAAACTTCGACCTGCCCCATCCCCCCTCACCTCCCCCACCCCACTCCTAGGTGTTGCTACAACAGATGTCTCTGCCCAACAAGAGGTAACAAAAATTCTTGCGAAGCGCATTATTAAAGCATCATGTAATCCTTGGTCGTCCCCTGTCATAATAGTAAAGAAAAACGGCTCCAGTCGTGTCTGCAAAAATTGGACAATACCTAAGCGTATTGCTATGAGATTAAAGCACTAAAGCATTTCTTTTGGCTAAATTGTTGTTGTGGACGGGTGCTGCAAACTGGTGTTGCCGAGTTGTGTTATAAAAAATGAGGAAATGTGGGAGGGCCGATTGTGTTCATTTAGATGACTTGATGCCATCTTAGTGTTGTCGACACTTCACATGTCCTCTTGTATTTTATCGTCCAGGCAGTGTACGCAGATATGCCCGAGACCTGTCGAAGTAGTACGACCGCCGCGTCGTTGTGGGTGGTCTCATTAGACAGTCACCGGTGTCGTCACCCTCTTATCGTTCCGGTGACGGCGTACTTGGGCCGGTGTACAAGACACTGCCACGACCTTGTGAGCCGAGTAGTAGGTGGATACATACATAACATTTCGCACAATGTATGGGTCAGTGGTCCATGCGAGGTTGATGGACGTACATCTCGACATTGTGATGGCCTCAGTGGGTGTCTTCGATTCGACATTGAACTCGGCACGCATGGCGGCGTGGAAGGATGGTCTAGGTGGCGCACTCGTGCGCCTAGTGCTGCTACGGCTATGCGACGCAGCTGGGTTAGCCACCATAGCTGGGTGCGCGCTTTCGCCATCCCCGCAAAGAAACGCGGCGACGCGGTTGCACGCCGCTGCAGGTAGCTGCAGCAAAGTGGAGCACGAGCGACTGCCGCTGCGGCGAGTGTTGGCGCAGGCGTCACTTCCGGTGGGAGAGGTCACGTGTTTTCCGGGCACGGCTTTTGCGGACGCTTTTTGCAGATGGCAGCTGGGCGCGCGCTCTCGCCAGCCTAGCCAAGAAACCACCTTAGAACTCACCAAAGAAGACGTATGCTTTCATTCATGTTGTGACATGCCCTCAACTTTCTCTACGGTGCCTTCTCTTCATCTCTGGATCTTTATTATGAGCGTTGGCGAATTCCTCGGGACGACATGGATCGCGAGAATACCGCATTCATTAACCCTGGTGGACTTCTACCAGTTCAATATCACGTCCTTCGGCCTATGCAACGCCCCAGCGACATTTGAGGGAATGATGGGTAAGTTCCTTTGAAGATTTAAACGGCACACGAGCTTGCGTTACCTCGACGACGTCTTAATCTCTTCATAGAATTTGTCGCCTTCTCTTGAAAAACTGCGGCCGCGCACTTCCCCTTACTGGCTCCTTAAGCAACACTTTCCCGTTATTAGGATGCGCCAAAAGCTGATGCCTCCTCAAAGATGATGCTTTCTCAAAAGGCGGCTTATCGTAGCGCCTAAACACCCGCGTGCAACGGTCTCAGACGAGCTTCATGACGAAGCATCTGCTCGCCACCTGGGCGTATCTCGCACGTACGACCAAGTGAGCGCTGTTTTCTTCTGGCGTGGTCTTGCCCTGGTCAGTCTGACGTTTTCTTCTCTCCTGTGATAAATGCGAGCATTGGACAGTCTACCTTTCTCCTGCAGGTTACTTGCGTCCCGACCGAACCATTCTTCCGTGCTGGTTTAGGTTTTCTTGATCCTTTTTCCGAGTTCAAATCGGGCAACAGTGGGTCGACACTGCTATAAGTATTGCGACCAGGCACATGACGCTTTAAATGTCCAGGCGTAAACGAAAAGGGTAAACAAGCACAGGAACTTTGCTGGTATTATGGACGTGCTGAGAATGGAGCCTAGCGCACCATTGAAAACCTCCCTGTGGTGAAAGGGGCCCAGCGCTTCGGAAATGTGACATCCCTGTATGTACGTACATACATGCTTGAAGCTGTACAAACGCGTCTTATATTCTTTCTTATCTCGCCTCTCCTGTTGTCCTTCGGGGTGCTCATTCGGGCGAGCGCGCACGGATAGAGGCGCTATTTGCCTGAGACGCTGCTGCCGTTCAGGCGAGACTAAGTGAAGCATTGCACCTTCAATTCGTCTCTCCTGGATAGGCTTTCTCAGCTGACTGCTGTTTCAGTGCGATGGCGCCAGGAAAACAGCTGCGTTGTGCGCCGCTCTAGGGCCAAAATAATTCCCTGGTAAATGGTGTTCAAGTAAACGTGGCTGATACTGTTTAGCGCGGCATTTACCATCGACTGTGTCCATTTGCTACACTCTAAGCCAAAACCGAGCGAATTGGGAGTAACAGCTCCCGTTCGTCTCCAAAACGTCCACTTAGTCCTCAAAGAGATCAACTGTAGGCCAGTGGTGCCGTGTGCAAACCGAGAGAGAGCAACAGTTGCACCGCGAGGAGCAAGCGGTTGCACCCACGGAGACTTTCCGCGAGCGCGCGCAGCCGCCAAGGAACGGCCAATGGCCAGCATGCGGGTAAGCAAATAGTCCGCGGAAAAAAAACATGCTCTTAGCAGTTTATTTTAGTCTAAACGGTCGTGAACACTCCGGTGTAAAAGGAGTGGTGCCGTTTATGTGTCACTAGAACAAAAAATAAACGAATCTATCCATGCAGAAATTTTCCCTCACGCCCACGTTGTATCAATACGCAGCGTGCCGGTTCCCTCTTCACATGTGCTGCAGTGACAAGTTAGGCCTCGCTGGCCCGCGACGATGTTGGTGCGCTGTGGATGTGTCCTTGTTTTCGTTCCTTTGGTGTTGTGGCTACTATTAGTTATGGCGTTTTTGTTTACCGTGGTTCATTGTTGGAATGAGGTGCTGCGCCATCGGAATGCTGCGAGCTGAAAGGGACCTCGCCTGAAAGGTGCGTGTAAACAAAGCTTTACTTTCTTCCTGTTATTTCACTTGCATGCTTTTCAGATGTCATGTTAACCGCACATTTGTTACCTGCATTCTCATCTTCCCAACGAACCGTGCGTGTTTAATCACAACTCGTGCTGTCGAGCATTCCTAATCCTGCTTTACCAGGAAAGCTTAACGGGTTGCTCGGGTCGGCATGACATGCGTAGCCTCGATGGGGCCAAACGTTCGCCGAGTGCAGCTTGCAAGGCACCCTTTCGCGGTACTAAATTTATACGCGTTGTCTATGCCAAAATATTGCAGTCTTCCAAAAAATAAAAGCAAAAGAGTGTACATCGCATTTTTCTTTCTACTTCCAAGTCTCTTTATAACCGCTTATATAGGGACTTCGAAGTATACGAGCAATTTGGTTACATACGATGCTGTTGCATACTGCATGTCTAGCTTTAAGTTTTGATCTACCTTTTCCTTTAGCAATACAGATCTGTGTTTCTATGTGCTGCGTTTCTTTATTATATTTCATTCTTTTGTACTGTTGCGTTTTTGTTTTTGTTCCGGTATGTGTTTAGCATTATTCTTTTTGTTACTCTTCATACTGCTGCTTATCCTTGTATTATTTTTCAGTAACCTTCACCGAGGGTCCCGTTGCAGTCATTGTACTTTGGGACTCTCGTCTGTATATTTTATACCTTGTAATTAACCTGTTATGTCACAAGAAATCTGATTGATCGGTTAATTGAACTTTAGCGCCAATAGCGCAGGTATCGTTCGCACCAGCGAGCTGGTATTCCGAGTTCTGAATTTGGTTATGTATAATATTGAAGTTGACCTCTTAGTTGTTTATTAATTATATAATTTTTTATAACGTGCATGGTGCGGTGTTCATTATTACAGGCGTTTCAAAGCCTTTTGCATACCAAAATTGAGTGTTTCATAAAATGATGCCGGCGAGACATGCTAAGCGCACGCAATCTTTAGTTATCAATAAGCGGGCGGACAAATGTGTTGCTGTCAAAGCTTGCAACGTTAGGCTCTACAGCCAATTTCTTAAACTTCGTAAGCACACCTAAGTTATTCAATTTAATTTTCCCAGGTTCCCTGAAAATGTTTTTCCTGTGTCTAATAGATTCGATATGATGTAGCAAAAATTCTTCGAACACTGCTGCCGCAAGTAATCAGTATTTCTGGAATGATATTTTGCAGAACACAAGGACTCCGAGTATTGCGCCATGCTAGAGATGTCCTCATCATATGGATGACCTGGGTGTATCCTCAGCATCACTCAATGAAGATACCGAACATTCTTAAGGCGGCTGGACAGCATCCGTTTGGATACAGTACCATCCTGTTGAAATCCTTCACTCGTTCTCATCGTTTCTGCCCTGGCAATGCATATTCCGTTGTACTGAGCATTCGACACCGACTTTTCACCGAAGATGCAGAAGACATTTGACCCGACTTGCCGCAAGGTTGGTGTTAGCAGTCGCGTGCGGTCAACTGCACTAGTGCGTGTGGCAAGCATGCTACATGCTGTAAAGAAAAAAGAGTAATAAATTGTTCCTTTGTTTACATTTTGTCCATATCACTCGCTCGAGCAACTCACGTACAGTGCCTATCCCGCAAAAGCATGTTCGACCTCTTAATAAAAACTGCATATAAGGAAGACAGAAGAAGTCGCTCCTGGGTGTTATGTTCGGCGGGCAGATCGACGGAGAAGAGCAGGCGACGGCGCCCTAGCGCATGGCTTTTCCTGTAGAAACGTCGTGGTATGCACTCTGTACGCAGCAGAAGTGGCGGCTTTGCTCCCGCGACGCACGTGGTCAGTAATTGCTGTGACGGACATATAGCTGCACAGCATAGGGTTGACATGACGGTTGACAGGTCTCTCCACGGCGGCATGTAGGACATTTCGGAAGAGCATCCGAGAAAGCAACAACAGGGGGGGAGTCGCTTCCAAAGACAGCGGGAGCTCGCTGTCAAAGTAATCCTTTGACCTTCCTGCTCGGTTGAAAGGTTGTCAAGCAGTTGCCCCTCGGAAGAAATGACCCCACCGTGGAAATGTGCGGAAGTGCTTTTGGGTACAATAGACCTGTCAAACGGTTCTCTTGAAGTGCGGCTGGGTTGCATGCCGCCGGGTAAACAGAGTGGCAATGTAGGCCTGCTACAGAGTTCTGCTAACTGATCACGTGTTTAGTGGATGATATCTTTCGGTGAAGCTCGGTGCAGCAAGCGGGTCGAAAGGTCGGACCGCGAGGGCGTAACCGTAGGCTCTCATGGAGAGGGTGAACATGTACGTGATTGGTAAAGTGCTGCATATGGGTTGGTCCCAGGAGGCGGTCGCAGAAGCGATCAAGTGTATTTAACGGAGAAAAGAGAATCGGAGGAGGAGCTTAGCGCTTACTTGGGTCGCAGACGCGGCAAGGAGGTCGAGCTTGGCGCTGCCTCTGACGAGTTATGATGAAGTTTTAAAGCTTAGTGCTTATTCACGTTTGAGTCCAAACGTTAAGGGCTCGGAACGAACCACTTGGTGTGGTTTGAGCCCAGTTGTGTTTTGATGTCTGTGACAGTACTGGCCGCCCCGGCCAAGTTTTGTAAATAATGTAAATAAACCTGAGTGTTTTGCTGTGAGGACATCTTGCTCCAGATTCCGTCCTTCAACGTGTCGCCGCCGACATCGGAACCATCATCGAGAGAGAGGATCATAACATCATCCAAATTTAACTCTGGGGATCAAATGAACTGATAAGCAGCTTCATCTCAATGGAGTAACTGCAAAGCCCAACATTTAGTCCACAGAAAGATACTCACGGGTAACATTTAATCCCTCGGGAGCAATTGTGGAGACGAACATTTCATCCTCCAGAGAGTAACCGGAGGGACTAAATGTTCATGAAGAGATTAACTGCTAGGAGACTAGCCGTTCGTCCCCTTACCGTTGATCCCTAATGGGATCAGATCAATGGTTGTGGCAAGACATTTAGTCTCTCAAAGAACTAACCCCTATGCCCCCGTTGATGACTTTTGGCTTAGAGTGTACGTAAACTTCTACAGTTACTGGAAGGGGCTGGTACTGCCATAACATTAGTAGTCGAGATTATGATGGGTCAGCCGACGGAACTGTGGATGCAACCCCGTCAAACGGTGCCTCACCAGTGAAAGACCGATAAGGATGGGCAAGTTCATCTCGATGTGCGATAAACCTTCAGCTGCTTCTGCTAAGGCAGAGTTCACTTTGCTATTACACCTACTACGAGATTTCCTACGTTATTCATGTCGCTAAAGGTTTTACGTTGTGGCGATGAGTGACCTCGCAGACGGAAGTTGCGACGCCGATGCTGCTGCCGCTACAGAAGGCTTCTCCCTCCTCCCACCCCTCCCACTAGAGAGGAGGAAAGTCCGACGAACGAGCGGAACTTCTGGAGACACGATATGTATTAAGTGTCGCGTAAGAAGGCAGCAATCCGGGATGCAGTAAGGCTGCGCCGCACGGTGGTGGGGCCGATGACAACGTTGCTTGGAAGTAAGCAGGCTTGAGTTTCTTAGAGAAGAAAGCGAGTGGATGCCATGCACTGTGGATCAATTGTTCCAAAACGGCGCCAACAGCGTTGTCCGAGGCGTCGGTCATGACAGCAGTCGGTGCATCTGGTTTCGGATGTCTCAGCAGTGCGGCGCTAGCGAGGGCAGACTTGGATCTTGTGAATGCGTTGGCGGCTTCTTCGGTCCACTGAAGCTCTTGCTTCCGTTTGGAGCTTATCAGACCATCTTGAGGGGCCACAAGTCCTGCGCAATCGGGTTTAAACCGTCTATAGAAATTGACGAACCCGAGAAATTGGCGAAGCTTGGCCATTGTGGTCGGCCATGGAAAATCTTCGACTACGCGAATCTTGGACGGCAGTGGCCGAATGCCGTTCGCGTCCACTACGTGTCCAAGGAACTTGAGTTCCTATCGACCAAATCCACTTTTGGCGGCGTTGATGACGATTCCTCGGCTGGAAAGGCGGGGGAACAACAACCGCAGGTGTTGAACATGTTCTTCAATCGAAGGACTTGCGACAAGGAGGTCGTCTAGTTCTTCAGCGGACGGGAGCTGCTGGGTACGACAGCGCTGAAAAACTGCCGTGCGCTGTAGCAGGGTCGTCTTGAGATCGTCATGGGCGTTCGCAGACAGCTGGATGCTCAGCAGATCCGGTACTTCGTCAATAGCGGTGGGCGAGAGTGCCGCAACAGCATAGAGGAACTTCCTAGCTTGGGAGTGGATACCAGCAAGTTCAAATTGTGAGTCTGCCTGGAGAAACCACACCGACGGATGCTGGTCCCAGCACTAAGGAAGGCGGACAGCTATGGCTGAGCAGGAGGGCTCACCGCGTTGCTCGGGAAGATTCTGGTCTCGAGAACTCGTATTGTCGGTCAGTTCCGTGGTCGTTTCTGCCACGGAAACGATTGGCCACAATCACGTGCGGGCCACCAAACTGTGGCGATGAGAGACCTCGCAGACTGACGAAAAGTCTCAGGCTTACCATTCAGAGAGCAAGCCCGACACGACCGCTGTGATCAAGAGTATTTTAATGACTGATGCGAACGCTAGCGCGCGCAGGACCGTGCAGCGGCACCTGCCTCGTGGAAGAGCGAGCATCTCGGTCTTCTTCAATGCGACGCCGACGCTGCTACCGGTAGCTGCCGCTACAAGGCTATTTTTTTCACGATTACATGCCTGGCTCACTCTACCCGTCTCCCCTATCTGCCCGTCTCGTACCCATCTAGACCTAGTGTGGGTGTATAAAAAATGCACTATTAACGGCTTCCCACGATGCAGAGTTGGAAGAGGAGGATGAAGAGAAAGGAATAGGAAAGGCAGGGAGTTTAACCTCGGATGAGTCCGGTAGGCAGCAAAAATTCAGTGGAGAATTGAGGATGATCAGTAATTTTTCATGGAGCAAAAAAAGAAAGTTAAAGTTAACGACAATTTTATCACATACACCACGGTAATTTTTGCCGAATTACCGTTTTCGTGCGAACTTGGAATTCTTGTAGCACATACCTTCTTTCTCGCTGTGAACAATCGCAACTGCGCAAATTCCATCGGTGTATCCTATGGTGTAGTTTTTTGTGACGTTGCCTGCAAATTGCAAATGCACCATTTGCAAAGTTTTATTTTTTGATAAACACAGCGGAATATTGTACAATGTCTGTTTAAAACCGGCACATTATATCTAGGCTGGTGAGAAGTTGCACGCACAGAGACCACGGAAAAAATGAAAAAAAAAATGTCGCCCGCATGTTCCCACGGGGGCAACTCGACTAAATGCGTCACAGAGTGGTGGGGGTATCGCGTGAATGTTGCGTAATTGGGTATGGTTTGGGAATGCTTAATTGTTATTTCGTCTTTATTATTCTTATTTATTGAATGAAGGAGAAGCGCCTCGTTCCATCGCATCTACTCGAGTCAAGCAAAGCGTCAAGTCAAGCGAAAGCCAAGTAAAGACGCCCTTGACTGAATTCCGAACGCGCGCTCCGCCGCTTACATACACACCGCCCGCGTTCGAGGGAGAGGAGTACGGGGGAGAGGTCCGCAAAGACGCCCTTGACTGAATTCCGAACGCGCGCTCCGCCGCACCCCCAGTGCGCATGCTTGGCTTGCTGAACGCCCGGTGGGCCGGCACGAGACGAGCCGAGCAATTGCAGTGGGGGTGTGGACGGCGCCGCCGCCGACGCCGAAGCGCGAAATCGTGCGACTAAGAAATGCTCCGCATTTAAAACAAGAAGGCGCTATGGCTGCAACGATGTCAGGCTTGCTGACGGTGTAGTTGTGAGGAACGCTCACGACAGGGGAGCCGGAACGTCTTTCCCCTTGTCTCTTTCTTTCACTCTTGGTTTACCATTCGGGCTCCCGACGAAGATTAGACACTATCATTTGTATAAAAAAGGCGTGAACATGGTGCCTTTATGTTTAAGCGGAATGGAAGTTAATAATTCGCACGATGTCATTGTATAGTCAGGCTCTAGTAGAGGTAGACGCTACGCACGCGGAGCGTCCTTGGCTTGCTCATTCATGGTATTTCCTGGACTGAAATCACAGTGTGTCGCCTATGTGTGTACATTCAATCGAATTCCGAGGTTGTGAAATAATCAGGCCAAGATAACTCAATTATAACCTATAAGGCAGAGTAACGCTTTACAAAACGTGGTGTTGTCGCGGCGCATTAGCGCGTCTAGCATCAACTCGTCGGAGCAATTTTTTTTGCGTAAACGATCCCATATCATAAAAATAACTAATAAAAATTAATTTATATTCACGACACTCACTTCACGTTCGAATACGCTGGATAAATATGGACACACATTACGTTTCACTTTCCCGTCGTTAAGGGAAGTAGAAACATTCGGCAATTATCGAGCCATTGATGGGAGCGTTGAAGTTAGTCTTTGATGCATTTACTGAGTCAAACATCTTAGCAACAACTGCTCGTTTGTGTGCTGATGTTAACTTGCTCGTATAATGTTACTGTATTCATCCCTGTATTTTTATACTACATCTATTGCTCATCGCAAATGTGCGCGCTCTGACATTAATCCGGCTGTGACGTATTTGAATTTTATATATTCAATGCCCACTACTTCTAAATTGCTTTGCTATGACGGCTCTGTGGTGACACTTCTCGCTTTCACGAATTGCCTACATTAATCTTTCAAAAAATACTGGAGGAGATATTAGCAGATGTCATAAAAGCCGATTTTACCGAACAAGGTCCACACGCAGGCCTGAAAACTGTAAAAGCATTCATTCATATATTATAAAAAACTCCACGCACTTGATGTCTACTTGAACCTACACTAATATAAGCTTTACCGGTGATGCCATCTTGTATGCGAATAGGGTATGTGTGTAAATCGATATGAGCATGTTTCAAGCACGAATATGGCCTTAGAAGTGTGATATATTGTTGGTAAATATGGGTAGATGCTATGAGTGAAATCACGGGAGCAACATACATACCACCACCTGGTAAGCAGTGCGCTGCACTCAGAAGCGGGCCACTGACATTGTAAAGAGACTTTACTTGTACTCTGGAAGAGAAATGAGACAAAGCCTTTTGATATTTGAAACTAAAGTTCGCAGCGCAAAAGTTCACGAAACATCTTGGCTGTCGTACACGTGATAATTGAGTGCGTACGAGATGTGATATCGGGATTAGCTTTGCGACCGCATGAAAAATCGTGCGAAAGTGTTCGAGCTTAAGACGTACATCGAATACTTGGGTTGACAGAGGTTGCTTTTAGATAAGCGATATTTTTAGAATTAGGTGTGTAACACTAACGGTCCCGTCGCCTTCACAGGCTGCTTCGCCATCAATGCTGGCTTACTTTTGACTGCCAACTTCACTGTAAACAATGCAAAAAAGAACTCGTTTATTATCTTCGTATTCAAATTAAGGGCAGTTTAAAACATGTTAGGGCGTCGGAATTAGGGAATGCCTACTTTTTCAGGATCGTCAAAATTCCAGCAGTGTCACATTATCTTTCTTAAATTTCAGAAAGGTCATCCCGAACATATTGAAACCTAGGAAGCCGGAAGCGATGAAAAGTTACCCGCTCTGATGTGTGATAGTGAACCAGTATGTCTTCAAGAGGAGACAGTAGTGAATTATGGCCCAACACCACAGCCTGTTCCGCAAAAATGGCAGTTGTTAATAGACAAACGAACCACATAACCGTTGCACGTAATGACTTGGCCTTGCTTATTTTTTTTTATAACACAATCGGTCCAGAGCGCATTGCCGGTTCCAGATTTGTAGAACAGAAAGCGTCGCAATGACGGCTTACGAGTATTATGCGATACTATGACCCGAAAGGGAGAGAGTGTGGCTGTCTTCAGGGAGCGTTGAAAAACAATCAAAATTTCATTGAGGTCATACAATATCAATACTATAATTTGGACATCGTAAAGTGTAGTGCACAAAGTGCAGCGTGGAAAAATTGATGCAGTCGAACCTGCTAGCGAAAGTATATGTGTATGTCGTCGCTTGAATGTGCGGTGTTGTTTCATCGAAAAAATTTACAAGGTTTTGATGATCAATGTTGTCATAAGGAGCAATGGGCTAGCGTCGCTGGGTTGAAGCGACCACGCACCGTCGTACGAAAGCGAACGTGGGGACTGATAGCCATCAGCACATAATTCAAAGAATGCAAGGGAACTAAAGAAATGGTGTGCGTGTGTGGGGTCGGTGTATTTTACTTAGTGGCACAATTACGAGAAAAGGAGTTGTGGTGTGTTGAAATGCCACCAGCCTAATAGACTCGCCGCGGCAGCTAGCAAAGCACTGGTGGCTTGCTCATCCTGAGCGGACCTAGGAAATTAAAAGCGACACTGCTATTAGAAGGAATACGTAAAGTAAATGACTTATTTTAGCAGTTGCTTGAGGATACATTGTCCTTAACTTTGGCTGTTCTATATCACTGGTTAGTAATTTTGCATACAGTTCGTTAACTACCTATGAGCGACGATAGTGCACATTAAACGCCACCATCAATCCTGGGAATTGTCTGGGCGCTATACGAAGAGGGTGTTGAACTTTCGAAATAAAATTGCCAGAGGAGTACTTTCATCTAGGAGGCCAGTAGAGGTTTTATAATGACTTGAAGACGCGAAAAATGAACAGAGACGAAAAAGAAAAAAACGACAAGGACAAGCGCCTACCATCACTTATCGCCCGTTCCCTATTGTTTTCACCGGAATGGTTCGCGACCTCCCTGACCATGGCCAGCAGCTGCTGGTAGGTTGGCCTTGAAGGTTGGTAGCAGAACTTCGGACCTTTTTGTAGTATGTTAGTCACTTCCCTTGAAAGGACGGCTCCATCTAGGCTAGTGATGCTGCTGCTTGAAGGAGGCTTTGGGTTGTCGCCTTCCATATGCTGATTCTAGCCCTTTCCCACAGAAACTCGGCGGTTTGAGATGCCAACCTTCTGTACTCATGGTATCGGCGCCTGTCTCTTTGCAGCTTGCTGCCGTCGCAAACGAGGCTGTGAAGCGAATCCTGATATAGTCTAATCTGACGCCATAGTTCAGATTTTAGGATTTTGGTCATCCGTTTGCGGTGACCCAAGGTTGACCCCAGGCTGGAATCAGCATATCGAAGGCGACAACTTAGAAGCCTCCTTTAAGCAGCAGCATCACTAGCCTGGATGGAGCCGTCCTTTCAAGCGAAGTGACTAACATACTACAGAAAGGTCCGAAGTTCTGCTACCAACCTTCAACGCGCCCCCAGCAGCTGCTGGCCATGGTCAGGAAGGTCGCGAACCGTTCCCGTGAAAATAATAGGGACCGGGCGATAAGTGATGGTAGGCGCTTGTCCTTTTCGTTTTTTATTTTTCTTCTGTGTGAATTTTTCGCGCCTTGAAGTCATTATGAATGGTCACCAACTAGCCCAAACAAGAGTTCTGATCCAGAGGTTTTATCTTTTGTGATGAAGTTCACTGCGTGCTCTTCAGTACTCGAAAACACCGTTTTCGGGCAAGGACTAGGTAACAAATGAGGATAATAAGAATGAAAAAAAAAAAAACGTTTATAGCTACAGTCGGCAGATACTCAACACTGGCGGGATGTCACTGTCAGGACACTGGTGGGAATTCATGTTACGCCGACACTTTATGTGCTTGCTCGGAGCGCTTCCTAACAATCGAGCGATCCCGCTGCTTGAGGTCGCTTCACGCACGAAGGCAAAATCCTGTTTCTGCACGCACCGCACCGTGGCAAGCTAACTTGGGTACAGCGCAGGCGTGTTTCGTCGCATTCACACGGCCGCGGCACACTCTCGGAATACGCGTGTACAGGGCATACTCTAGATTGTAACACCCACGCAGTGCTTGCCTGAGGGCATTAAATGTGAAGTTGCCTCGTCGTTTCGCTGTGCACCAGGCTCATGTTATGTCTCACAGTTGGTGCGGTTTCACTAAACCTGTGATCACTAACGCAAATATGACTCCCTTTTTCTGCTTTCACGCAAAGCACATGGCCTCACAAGCCAACGACATGGCACAGCCAGGCGCGCCAATTCAATCGATGTTGACGCATTTCGCGATGACTCGGCTACACTAAAGATTGACGACCGTCGAATGGACGGGTGAAAATAACGGCAAGCAATCTATATGTGGAGCGCTAGCGAACGAGGCCGGACTAGGCGATGCCGGCACATTTTAAAGGTCGACGAGTGACGTGATACGCTACCCACTGTGAAAATTTCTATTTCGTACTGTCCTATAAATCTACCCCCGAGGGGAGCAAAGGATTGCGACTTTGCGTTGCGAGTTCATCAGAGAGGGTCATCAAAGAGGTCCAGCACAGGCAGTGCACATGGTATGCTCCTGTGGTACTGAAAGGTTCAGAGCTCCTCTTTGTGATGTTTCTGACCGATGCCACTGTTTGCGCACTTGAAAAGCCCATTGGAGTTGCTCTGTCTTCAGTTATCGGGATCAATGCATTCCCATTAGCCGCTTCCTCTTTCGCCAATGCTGGTAACTGACGAACCATGCGAAACCTTGGGCAATGTTCACGACCCTCCCATAGTTCCTTAACCTCAGTGATGTACTTACACACGAAAGCGCCCACGGTACTCTATAGCTGAAGGTCTGTTCTGACATGCCCTATAATTCTTACATCATGCGGGTTCTCAGGGCGAATAGCCGAGAGTTTTCTGCTCCTTCAGAAAATGTCCATCGCAGCATTATACAGCTACCAAGCCTGGTTCGAAACTAATAAACCTCAACCCTGGTGTCTTTCCGTTACGGAGTTCCCCGAACCGATAGCGCAGTAACCATCGGGTGCGGAGACTCCCCACATTGCCGTGCTCGTGTTTTCACAGCGTTTCTCCAGCAGCAGGCGTAGCCCTAGATAGAGTCAGCTCTAAGAAATAACTCTCCGCATCAACGAAAGCCTGCTTAAAGTGCCCCGTGATGCTGCCACAGTGTTAATTATGCTCGTAATTTTCAATAGAACAAGGCTGACTCGTGTGGTATCCTAATACATTATGATGATCACCACTCATGATTCGTCCGGTCCTACCATATCTACGCGAATTCTTGGCCATCGCTCACGTTTGTCTGATCAAGAACCCGACTTTGCACGCCTGCTTCAATTTCTTGGCACAAGTATGAACAATGTTCTGTTACCAGAGAAGGCTCCTTGTGTCACCAATCTTGTAGACACTTCTCTGGGAAACTAACATTGTTGTTCAATAAAGCTTGAAACGTTCAAACCTTCAAAGTCTCAGACATCAGCGTTAAACCTCACTCAGGGTTCCCTACTTACCTTTCTTGCGGAGCACTGCATGGACCTGATTTTAGTTCCTGGGTCTGTCCGTGCCCCATTCATTAAGACCAAAGTTATAGAGGGCGCAAGGCTCCATCATTTGCTACAGCTAACGCCCGGCTCAATCCCATTATTTCAGGTGACCCTTTTTAGGAAGTCCGAGCCAAGAACTCATCAATAAATTTACGCTATACTGAAACACATCAACGGTTAGGAGCAATAAACTGTTTTTCGACAAAGCTAATTACTTCTTTCTGTTATCTTATAATCTACATTTATAGAAGAAATGAAGTTCAGAGTTTTCAATTTCGATTTTGTACCCAAACTTATGGCGCATTACGTTACAGTCACGTTCTCTCTTTCACATCTACGACATATTTCCTTACTCTAATTACCACAAACACGCGCTTGTATTCGCAGCATCTACTGAAGGTGGTACGTGAAGTATTCATATTTGTGACATAGGCAGGAAAGCGGCATCAGCGGTTAAGCAAGGTAAACAACACAACACAACGAAGGCAGCGTAACTGATGAGGGCATGAGCACAACGCTAGTTCTTATCGTTATCGAAAGGCAAGGTGCTACAGATGCAAGCGCACGCGTCACTTGGCTCGCGTATGCGTAAACGGCGAAAAATTCACCCCTTTGGAAACAAGCAAGAAGATAATGAGATGTTGCTGTACGTCTTACATCACGCCGGCCTTGCGAAGCAGCCCTATCAGGTGGAACTTATGATCGTAAGGAAGCGTGTGCACATGCAAGTAGACACAGGAGCAGCAGTTTTCCTGACATAGGAAGACCTATGGAAGCAACTAATGAATCCACCGCCGCTCGCGCAGTCTACGGTGAAGCTGAAGAGTTACGGAGAAGTGCCACTGGAAGTGAAAGGACAAGCCGAGGTTCAGGTCAAACACAACGGACCGCTCAAGGTTCTGCCAGTAATTGTGGTACCAGGAGACAAGCCAGCGCTACTTGGACGCGATTGGATCGAGAACCTAGATGTCGACTTGAAGGGTATTCACATGCTGCAAGCCGAGCTCACGGCGGAGAACCTTGCGAAAAGGTATGCCAGTATTGTTAACCCTGTGTTAGGGGTGATAAGGGGATTTCAAGCGAAGATTTCCTTAAAAGAAGGCAGCTTGCCGGTGGTCTGCAAGGCACGTCTAGTACCATATGCCTTAGGGGAGCGAGTTAAAGAAGAGCTACATAGCCTACAATATGATGGCGTTCTGGTGGGTGTAACGCAATGTAACTGGGCCACGCCATTGGTGGTAGTCGAAAAACTAGGCAGCAAAGTGCGTCTCTGTAGAGACTATAAAGTGACAGTAAATCCCGGTGTTAAAAACTGATTACTACCCACTGCGGACGGTCGAAGACATTTTCGCTGTCCTACCTGGGAGGAAAAGTGTTTACTCTTTTGGACTTGTCGTCAGCGTACCAGCAAATTAATCTACACCCTGACTCGCGGCCCTTGCTGACTCTAAACACCCACATAAGCTTATTCCAATATGTTCGGATGCCCTACGGCCCTTCCAGTGCGTCGGCAGTATTCCAAGCAATAATGGACGAGCTGCTCGAGGGACTAAATGGAGTAGTTTGTTACCTTGACGATGTGCTCATCACAGGTGCCGACTACAACGAGTGCCTGGCACGTGTGGAAGCAGCCCTTCAGCGCTTAGAGAAGCACGGTGTCAAAATAAGGCAAGAAAAGTGCAAATTTTTTGTGAAGTCCTTAAGATATCTGGGGCTACATCATTTACGAGACAGGCGTGCACCCTTGCTTGGAAAAGTGGAAGTAATTAGAAAGGCCCCAACGCCTAAAAATTGCACGGAATTAAAGCCTATCTTGGAATGTCGACATTTGATTCACGGTTCGTGCCGAACATGTCACCTGCACTAAGACCGCTCTGCCACCTACTTGAAAAAAAGGAAGCTTCGGTATGATGTACGGAGACTGAAAAGGCATTTCAGAAAAGCAAGAAAATGCTCACTCAGGATTCAGTACTAACCTTCTACGATCCTAAAAAAACCACTGGGTCTCGTTTTCAACGCATCCCCTTATGTGGTTAGAGCAGGGGTGCTACCGCGTAGCGATTCCATTCCAATTTTTATGCTTTTTGACGTCACTTTATGCTTTTTGGCGCCTGCCATTCGTCGAAACAAATTTCGCGCTGCATGACGTCACATGACGTCACCTGACGTCCACGAGAGCGAAGAATCACGGGATGCCTACCGCCTCACGATTACATTTATTTTTTCATGCCTCTTCATGTCCTGGCCGCCTGCCATTGGCCGAAACAAATTTCGCGCCGCTGACGCCAGCGGGGCCGGAGAATTCGTGGCGTCAAAATGACCTTTACGCACTCATTATGCACGGCCGAAAGGAACATTTTTTAGAATCGCTGGAGAGCGATGCGTTTTGAAAGGAATGGGAAATAGCATCTAACATGGCGGAGGCTTCTAGGTTCGGGGCGGCGGTGGGCTTAACGGCGGCGGCTTTGCTGTTGCGGCGGGCGCCGGCGAGCCTCGACTACGTCGACGGAGGGCATAGGACGGCGCGTTTGACCTGCCGGGTGATGAATTTCGACGGCATTTGCGTCCGTGCTATGCCTGAGCGGTGAAGTCGCGTAGGAACTCGAAACGAAGCGACCGATGGGTCGGTCGGTCGAACGGAAGGTGTGCGCGCCGCGTTTTTATGCTACCGGTAGCTCTCACGAGGTTCTATAGGATGTGAGGAGACGATTCGGGTGTTGCACGCGACGGTGAGCGAGTGCGTCTGGTGCGTTTCGCTTGTTTTTGTGAACGCCGGCGGGACATGAACCACTGGTGCTACATGGCAGCAACGACCGATCAAAAAGGCGGCCGTGAAGGAGTGCTTTCTTCGTCGCGGCGTCATTCCTGGTGTGGTCGGATGTGTGCACAGCGCTCTCATCGGCGTCAATGTGCCCAAGGGATACAGGAAGACTTCTTTCATGTGTGGGCACCACTTCTACGGCCTCAACGCCATGTCCGTGAATACTTTGCCTTGTGTGCTTTGTTTAGTACGCTTGCACCAGATTCATACACCGGTGGCACACGATCACACTCAGCCGCGGCAAACAGGGCTGGATTTCTTGATCGTAATCAACGCTGCCGCTGCTACAAGGCCTAAACTAATCCGGATCAAGTCTGGCGCTGATGTGAGCGAAGTGCGATAGAGATCGCGATGCACACATCGCGATCGTGATCCCCATCGGACCTGACGGCGATTGAAGCTGATCGTGTGAGATATGACGGTTGGCTGGTTTATTGCATTTGCTAACAATGCGTTGTCACCGCGCACATTTTCGTATATCTACGATTCGGATGTGCGCACTCTCGCTGTGGACTGCATACGACCGGAATTCGGCTACGACGTAGGGGCGCACTGTAGAGCTAGGCGAATGCCTCCTTAAATGAGAGAAAACCGGTTTTGTTGCGAAGTTACGACTGTAGTGGCAAATTGCACAGCATACCTTGTGCAACAGTGCTTTTAACAAAATTACGAGTGCACTATTACATGCCTGCTGTAAGATGAACAAGCAGCCCCCGTCAGTGCAGTCACTGGATTTTTTTTAATGGAGGTTGCTACTAAATTGATGGGAGAAGTAAATATATAGATCACATCATTAAGGCAGGTTCAGCGCAGCTTTTGCCGTGAAGTAGCATTATTCCTTGTGGTACTAACTTTCTTGTAAAGCGATGGCACACAGCTTGGTGCACTACTCCCATAAGAATAGTAGGAGAGGGGTCCATGGACAACCCGCCCCCGAAATTGTGCCAATTCTAATGTGTATATTTTTCACTTTCACAAACAAATGCCTGTGCATATATATTCCAGTTGTGTGTGTGTGTGCATGCGTGTGTCCCCTCGAAAAAAAATGCTGCCAGCTGACTATGGTACTGATTATATTTTCATGCAGGTGACTGGCTACCCACTGCAGCCACGGCTTCTGAGCCCGATCCCTGGCCATCTTTCTAAGCACTCCACGAGCCAGACATCACTGCCAATATTCACTGCAGCGTGTGCTGCACTGTGCAAGCTTAGACTTAATGAGGGCTTTCTCAAGTTGGACGTAGGTGATATCAGCAGCAACAGCCAGGAGTAGAGTCCCACAGGGCTTGCCCCAAAGCAGAAGATCGAGATCACTGTATTTATATGAGAACACTGTGCAGTGTGGTACACCGTTGTTGCAAAGTGTGGCACTGCATGCACATTATTTGAGGACAGTACAGATAAAAGTGCAACAACTGCGACATCATTAAGCACAGCGAAGCGTCGCTGCAATATTGTGGCCATTTTACTGGCATCGAGGAATCAATTCATATTTCTGCTGACCATACACCACGTTGTTCAGATGTGGTACCAGATGTTTGACAAAAAGAAAACTTACCTTGTTCAAGCAATTTCACCACAAGACTAAACTACAGAATACATGCTGCGTACTGGAGCATGGTCACAACCATGCAACATTTAGCGTGTTTACATGCTGTCATTAAAGATATATAAAGCCACCTCTAGAATGCTCGATGTGAAACAATACGGTATTTAATGAGTACTTTGCATTACAGTACAGGTCAAATGTGGCTTTTTGTTGCATGATTTCCACTAGAATGGAGAGGATTGTTCTTGAATTTCAAGTTTTTTATGGTATATTCCACTATATAAGGTGGAACGCTTGGAAGGCTATGCATGCAGTCCATCAAAAAGAAAGCAGGGGTATAGTGCTCCGACAAACGAACATCTAGCATGAAATGCAAAATAATGTATTTTGATTTTTTCACCAACAATGCAAGCTTTTTTGTGATGCTGATGGCTGCCAGCGAAGCATTTGTTATTTCTCGATCTATTCAATCAATGTACTACGTTTTGATTGTGAAAGTACACAGCACAAAGAGCACCAACTTTGAGAGCATTGCACGTGATGCATGAAACAGTATGCTTCAATTCACTGTGTCATGCACAGCAACACAATATGAAAGCCCCTTCAATGCTTGTTGCAGCTGTCATCATGTGCATGC
The DNA here is from genome assembly GCA_013339685.2 of Hyalomma asiaticum. NCBI lineage: Eukaryota > Metazoa > Arthropoda > Arachnida > Ixodida > Ixodidae > Hyalomma > Hyalomma asiaticum. Next base: position 41,125,919 of record CM023482.1, on the reverse strand, counting down.
AAACTGTCCAGTATCTTCTGCGAAATTGCAGCTGTTTTCGTATTTTTTTTCAAACTCTCGTTTGTCTGCGAATGAAGTTCACTGCTCAAGATGTTGTTACACAGATGGCAAACATACTGTTGTGGCTGTGATTTTTAGGTTCGGTAAGACAGGATAATGTTCTGCATAGCTTCCTGCTCATCTCATAACTTGCAACGGAAGCTTGCAAACCAGCAGCTGCAGAAAAGTGCAACTAGCACAACACCTTGTGCTCGACGAAGAGTCTCATTCACTGCGCTTCCGCTTTCCCCACCAGTCTTCCACATAACCATCACGCAATTCGCTTCAGAGGGTGAACATGCCACCGAAATTCATTACCCGGCATGCCAAATACTGTGCTGGCTACCTTTGAAGTGCGATTACATTACAAAAAATAGAAAGGCTGATTGATCATTAGCAAAACCACCTGCATTTGCAAAAAAAAAAAGTGGTAGTCAATAACCAGGATATTCCAAAATTTTATTTCTGTGCTGTACAAGTTACCACTGCCGGTGGAAATGTGTACAGGCCAAGCTACCTCTAATGTAAACATTTGCAACAGCACTCGTTATTTAGCACCCATAATTTTATTCAGGCCTCGCATGCCCTACGAATGAAAATAGTGGGGGGGGGGGGGGGGGCGGGAACTGCACCATGCTATGAGAAATGCAAATAGTTCATTGTAGACCAATGTACATGAAGAGCAGCTGTATGTGTAAATAGGACTGTAACGTGTGTCAAGTTCAATGTTTACAAAGCAAGCCTCCAACATAAATGTAGAAATGACAAGTAAATAAATCTGCTCCAAGTTAACATCATTGCGCTTCCTTCCAGCATACATCTACAGTCCTTGTTTTTGTGTAAGTAGAACATTCCTGCAAATGCGGATACAGTAATATAATTACTGTGTAGACTACCACCTTACACATCATGAACTGTGCATTGCAAGAAAAGGCTGTTGTAGACGAATACAGTGATATTTCTTTGTTTGCAATGTTGCACAATTTTCCATTAATTCTCAGCAAATAACCAGCTCCATAATGTGTGGTGTAGGAGATCATGAAACACTGTCAGCCATTAATTGACAGCATACAAAGAAAGCAGCTACTTGCTTTTTATGAGCGTCGCGTTAGCACAGCGTCGAAAGAATTGAAATGATGAATATGTTTAAAATCAAGCACCACATTGCCTACGCGACACAAGGTGTGTTCTATGCGTGTGTTATTTCTGCAGTGCACAGGCATCACATTGCCGTGACCTTCGACTCTGATGAAAATTTGTGGGTGTATGCATCAGAAGATATCACAGGTAACACCACGAAACCTCTGATAAGCTGCATAGCATAAAAAATGGATTGCTCACCAGCAAAACTAAGTATGCATCCACGTATTGAACTGTGCAGTGATTGTACGAATAGACCAGAAAGGAAAATACTGCACCTAAGAGAACCTTGCAGCATACAAAATGCCTTCGAACAGGATGAAAAATAAGTAATCACAGCTCGCATTGTATGCATAAAATACTAAGAACATCTCTTGATGTTATCTGCTTTTTGGCGTGAAAATACAAAAAACCACAAGAGAGTACAAGGGATGAGCACCACACATGAGACAGGTCACTGACACTGTCTTGTGGTTTGTATTTTTCAGCGTCACAAAACAAATGATTGCATACCAATTAGTCCAACAAAGTGTTCCGCTAATCTTGTGATAAAAATGGACCTACATACACATTAGTGTTATGTTGAAAATCAATATAATATTGTATGAATACTGTAAACATAAAATGGTAGAAAGGAACAAGAAATTGTCTGTAGTTCAACAAAGAACTTTTAGCATAAACCTAAATATATAAATCAAAGTAGAAAGATACAGGAGCAAAAAAACATATGAAAGACTAAATACAGGCAACTACACCACAGAGACAGGTGCATAGGCAAGAAATTTTTCTCAGATACGTTCTCTATTGTAAAATAATTCTTGCACATGTAAGTCGCGACAACATAATCCGAAGTTATCCCAACCTACAGCTTTCTTACAATGAACATGCAGATTTGCAGCGTGCCGTCGTGTCTGATGTTACATGACAATGATGGGATGCCTGGAAGTTGAGGCTTCCACAGTGACCTTTTGGCACAGCCTACTGTTTTGGACACTCCTACTATTGTGGTACAATTGAAACAGTGAATTAATGCTTGACTTAAACACTGTCAAAAGCACTTCCTGTCATAAGTTACAGATATTCAGTCTTCAAAAATCACCAGCACATGATGTAGCTAAAAAAAGAGAAAAGAATATCATAATGAAGATTTTCGCTTATACATGCATACTCTAATGAGGCGGGTCAAGCAGGGGGATTGGGGTTGGCTGGGGCAGTAAACTTGGTGAGGGCACAGACACGCTGCTGCAGCAGGCACTCGATGTCATCTGGCACCCTGAACTCCTGCACCAGGCGCTGTGCGCCCAGCTACCGCTGTCTCGGCTTCTCGCATTCCTCGTGCTGGTTGAAAAAGAGATCAAAATCAATTTATGTGCAAGGCGATGCTAACGAGGCCTCACGGCATTACTGTTTTGATCTCAATTTACAGAATTGCAAGCTCATGCACAAATGCTATGTTAGTCTGTACTGAAGCATCACAAATTTACATGCACACTAACATACAAAAAGAAGCATGCCTACCTTTAGCCAACATATACACTTGCATTTTTCAGAACATCCACATTTTGTTTTCATATAGAGGTTATGTGAAAATGAGTAAGCAACTATACCTCTATGTATCTGCATTTATACACGTACTGACCGACTTTAGCGAGCAATGCTTGAAGGGGGGTCTATGCTAATTTGGTATTGCACAGAGCGCAAACAAAAGCCATGTGGGCAAAGCAAATGCGAACACTTCATGTGGAAAGCTCAACATCGAAGCTCTGGCTGTTTCCTTTCTTGGCGTTCACAGCTTTAAACAAACCGACTAAGTTCCGATTTCACAAGGTAGACAATAGTAAAATGAGTAAATCGCACATGGGTGCGAAGAAGGCAAATATCCTACTTGGCAAGCAGCATATCATGAGCATAGCAAATACGCGTGATACCCATTACTTCCCAAAGAACTAGAGAAATAGCGCCCATTATTGTGCAGGATTTATATTAAAAAAGAGAGAAATGGCACCATTTGTATATTCCGAGTTGTATTTTTACGGACATTAACACGAGCCACCATTTGATACGTTCGCACGTCTGTGAGGAGCATAAAGCACATCACTGAACATGACAACACGTTAGTTAAGCAGTGCTAAAAAATTGAGGTTAAAATCTGATGGCATCCACGCCAGCACACTTTATTTTCGTGCTCTCAATTCTAGCTTCGCAATTTCTTTCATTTAAACAAGGTAATGTAGTACGTGTGCTTACTTTTGCGAATGCAGGAGCAGCTTTCTCGGATCGACGACGACAGTGGCTGGTAGCTTGCGCAACGGACTGCAGCTCACCACAGATTTCATGAAAGTACACTGTGCCGTGGGGGTGCCCCGTCAAACGGCGCTCGCTACCTTGCGAGTTCTCGATAGCGGCCAGTTCACGAAGTTCCACTTTGCTGTCCGATAATATGACGAGTTGTCTTCCGAACAGCTTCCTGCTGCAGGAAAACAAAGCGCGCACATCAAACAATGCACGTAGCGGCAACAGACCACGGTAGTAACAGTTTGTGCTCACCTCAATTCAGTGTTCCGTCACTCCCGGAAAAATGTGGAGTGTAGAATTTCTTCCAAGGCGAAAGTACTACGCTTCTGCGCCAAAGTTGCAAATAATACGGACGAATAACCGATGAAAACACAGTCAGCTGTTTCCCACAACGGTTGCCATGTTGTTCGCGCTCAGCGATATGGCTTGGATTCACGTACGGCGACAATGTGGCTAGGACTAGAAATACACGTGTGTTTGCGTTTTGTTTGCCTCATATTTCCTTCGCTTTTGCGTTTTAATGCTACTAAGCCATTTTCATCTAATAAGCGCGCAACCGCAGTTTTATTAACTACTTCCTTACCAAAGATAATTACTATGCAAGCCCGCGAACGGCGGAGAAAGAGGAGAAAAAGCGGCCGCTTACGATTGGGCAATTTGAAATACGTCAAGCGTCGCCGCCCACCGATGACGACAGCAGTGACGTAACGCCGAAAGGCATTGGCACGAAAAAAGGAATCGCTACGCGGTAGCACCCCTGGTGTACCTCGATAGAAATCCTGCGCGAAAAGCGAGCTTTGCAACGTGGGTGTTGAAGCCCCGTTCAAGCACATGTCGTGGTGTGGTGGTGTATTGGAAGGGAGGCCAGAGCATGGGATACGCTTGCGCCGGCTAATTCTACCCACGAGCTGGTGAAAAAAAATTGTTTTAATTGTAAACACAGACTCACTTGTGATATTAAAGGCTCCCGCCTGTTGTTGCGGGTACGCGCAAGTCATGACAAACAGGGAGCGCGCTTTGGTGAATAAGTAAGCAGTAACGAAAGAAAACAACCTATCAGTAGGCCGCCGGTATCCAGCTGCCCAATAAGCCGCTGAAACAGTCACCTCTATCGGTAACCTACCGAAACCGTGATAAAAGACCAAGCGCGTGCAGTTCTCGATAGTGTCTGCGAGAGACGCTCGCGGTTCCAAAGCTCGGACGGTGCAGACGCCCAAGCAGATGATACGTTTATCGCTTGTCCTGAGGGGTCAACACTTGTCAGTCAATATTCCATTGAGTTCTATTTGCATAAATGGAGGCTGCGTATTTTCCAGAGGGAAACGCGCATTTTTGTTTACGCTGATGCAAAAAACAAATAATCTCTTCGGAGCGCCACATCTAGAGCACAGTCGTTGACTCATGCATACCATGGTGGCAAAATTTGTTTTTGCTTTCCCTCAACTTTAGAATTATGCAAACTTCATGTATCAATTGCTACATGCGGGAGGCAGAAGCAAGTCTTAATTGCAAATGGTTTGAGCGCGATCTATAACTGACGCTTCTCCACCTCTCAACATCATCATCATCTGTATTTCATCCTCATCTGTACATCTGCCATCACCTGGACTATTCGATCTTCGTCTTTGCAGCTCGGGATCGGCTAGGTTAAACGGTCCCTTAACCTGCGGTGGAGGTGCTGGGTAATAGGCTCTACGCGTCTCGATAGTGATAAGGAACCCACAGGTACGTAGAACTCTGTTGATATTGATGGCAGGGATATTGCACCACTATGTTTATCACGTTGGTGTCAATAAGCGGGTCCCCGTCATACCGCGTTCAATGCAACGCGAGGCATTGGAACATTTGACGGTGACGCGACGGCAGGAAATCTTGGATTTCACAAGACGTACATCAGAATACGAAGTCCATGCACCTGGCCTTGCCTGTGCTTCACTATCACCAAGCACGTCACATCATGGGCTCTGTCAAAGCCGCAAATACTTACGACTGCTCCTGGTGGTCTGTTGCAGCCTCTTCCCTGCCCCGCTTCACCTTTCGAAGTCGTCGGAATAGACTTGTACGGACCTCTTCCACAGACTTCAAATGGAAATCGTTGGATTGTGACGGCCGTCGACCACATGATACTCTGCGGAAACGGCATGTCTCTAATCTGGTACGGCCGCTGTAGCCTCCAATTTCTTTCTGACTAATATCTTTCTGCGTCACGGAGCCCCGCGCGTTCTCCTCAGCGAACATGGCAAGACCTTCCTATCTTCTCTTGTTATTGAAGTTCTGCCTGCCATCAGCACCGTCCACAAGACCGCCTCGAGCTACCATCCGCAGACCAACGGCCTGACAGGTCGTTTTAAGTGTACTCTCCCAGACAATTGCCATGTACATCCGCCCCGACCACAACGACTGCCATAAAATCGTGCCGTTTGTCACATTCGCTTACAATACGGCTGTGCAGCGTACGAGGCAAGTAGCCAGGATTTCTTTTCGGGGTGGGCCCAAAAGCATCATCATCATCATTTATTCACCCTTAAATTCCGTGTTCAGGATAATACATAAGGGGGAGGGGGCAAAATCATCAATAACAGCATCGTCATTATTGTACACTGCTTAAAGAAACTTGCCCGGGAACATAGAAGGCCCTCAAATATTTAGACGAGAAAGAGAACAGAGTGGAATGCAGCCCAAGAGGCGAGTTATACCGAAATGGAAAGCAAGTTTTTTTACACTGCAGTAAAGCTAGTGCGCGCGCACGAGAAAGAATACTTTCTAACCACGTAATCTGGACGAAGAAGGGCCATACAGAGTCAGTGACGGAAAGAGGAGCGACAAAAAGAAAAAAAATGGCAGATCCCACGTGCAGTGGGAATCAAGGAAATGCGAAGCACGCATAAGGAACGTAAAATGGATTTGCATTGACGCTTCGCTATACCTACTTTGGTACATATGGAGTTAAAGAAACCGCCACAAGAGCACCAAGACTGTGGCATGTAAACCATGCCGCTCATACCCGCATGTCATGATTCTAACGTTATGACTTGTCATTTACGTTCGTCATGCAGTCGTGTTGTGCCATAGCAATTTTGGTATACATCTCTTTAAGGAAACGAGTGGCATGTAGATCATGCCGCTAATGGCATGCATGTCACGATTTTCTTGTTATGACCTGCCATTTATGATCGTCATGCAGTCATGTTGTGCCAAACCAATTTTCGTATAGGCTCCGTGCAGTCGAATTTTCCATGTGCGACATCAGCGCCAGAATGCACTGCCTGGCGGAGAGAAGAAGCAAAATTGGGCAGACCGTGACTGGAAAATACGCGAACACGATGGGCGTCTACAACTCTATAGCAGCAGCGACGGCCCGTCCCACCTTCTTTCTTTTTATTTGCTTTGAGACGCGCACTCCAAACTTGCGGCAAACTGTTCTAAAGGGCGACGCCGCGAGCATTCGTGTGGTTCGCAGCACACCCGGAGAGCAGCGAAGAAACGCGCGCGTCGCTGTCGCCTCGGTTTCCACCGTGCGCGCGCGTCTCATACGTGCGACCCAAGCGGCCAATGTCAGCGATACTGAGCCGTCCGACGAAAGCTACGTAGCGCCCTCTGGTGAGTAGACGAAACGGCGGTATGCGCCAGGACCATGGAAACTAAATCATGCCGGTCATGACACGCGTGTCATGATTATAATGTTATGACCTGTCCTGTACGTTCGTCATGCTGTCATGTTGTGCCATAGCAATTTTGGTATACATCCCGTTAACGAAACGCGTGGCATGTAAATCATGTCGACCATGACATGCATATCATGATTTTCATGTTGTGACCTGTCAGTCATGTTCGCCATGCAGTCATGTTGTGGCATACCAGTTTTCGTGTACATCCCTGTAACGAAATGGCCAGGACAGCAACAAGACCGTCGCATGTAAATCATGTCACTCATGACATGCATGTATGATTTTCGTGTTATGACCTGTCATTTATGTTGGCGATGCAGTCATGTTGTGGCATTCCATTTTTGTATACATCCCATTAAAGAAAGGACTAGGAGAGCATCAAGACTGACATGTATATCATGCCGCTCATGACACGCATGTCATGATTTTCATGTTATGACCTCCATTTATGTTCGTCAGGCAGTCATGTTGTGCCATACCAATTTCCGTATGCATCCCATTGCAAAACGGCCAGGAGAGCACCACGACCGTGGCATGTAAATCATGCCAATCATGACATGCATATCATGATTTTCATGTTATGACCTGCCATTTATATTCGTCATGCAGTCATGATGTGGCATAACAATTTTACGTAAACATCCCATTAGCGAAACGGCCAGGAGAGCACCAAGACCGTGGCATGTAAATCATGCCGCTCACGACATTCATGTCATGATTTTCATGTTATGACCTGTCATTTATGTTCATCATGCAGTCACGATGTGGCATAACAATTTTCGTAAACATCCCATTAGCGAAACGGCCAGGAGAGCACCAAGACCGTGGCATGTAAATCATGCCGCTCACGACATTCATGGCATGATTTTCATGTTATGACCTGTCATTTATGTTCGCCATGTAGTCGTGATGTGGTATAACAATTTTCGTAAACATCCTATTAGCGAAACGGCCAGGAGAGCACCAAGACCGTGGCATGTAAATCATGCCGCTCATGACATTCATGTCATGATTTTCATGTTATGACCTGTCATTTGTGTTCGTCATGTAGTCGTGATGTGGCATAACAATTTTCGTAAACATCCGATTTGCGAAACGGCCAGGAGAGCACAAAATCGTAGGAGGCTAGATAGATAGATAGATAGATAGATAGATAGATAGATAGATAGATAGATAGATAGATAGATAGATAGATAGATAGATCAATCTCGCCGAAGTTCGCTAAGAAATGCGTCGCATTAAAAAAAATTTTAATAAATATTTTTCAGTCAGCCAGTCAGAGTGGTTTTACAATAGAGTGGTTTTACAAAAGGAAAAAAACGACCATGCAGCTTGGCCAAAAAGAGCAGTTCACGCTGCAATTTTCATGCGTCGCAGTTTCTCTCTAAATACGGTGATAATTTTGTCGATACTGACTTGCATCTGGTGAATGGACATAAGAACCAGGCCATTAAGCCGCTCTGCAGCGTTTCGGTTCCTCAAATACGTTTTCACTCCTTTCAGTGTCGAGAAGCTGCGTTCTGCAGCAGCTGTACTCACTGGGATTGTCGCCAATATCTTGAGTGTGTGGACGTTCGTCAAGAGGGCTTTGTCGCATTCAGGTAAAGCGTCTGCCGCAGAGCGGGGAAGTTCCTCCTCTTGCATGGCTTGCCATTTAGTTTTCCAGATTTCCCATTCACCTTTTAGCGTAATGATATGCGCTGTTGTCATATCCCTGACGCAAAAATCGAAGGCCGGCTGAACAGATTCAAATTTGCCCTTGCAGGCGTGCTTTTTCAACACAAATTGCAAACTTTGCAGTGTTTTCCGATGGTTTGCAAAGCGCCGTTTGAGGGAAGCTTTCAGGTAATCTATCTGTGGAATGAACGTGGCTCACATTACCCTTCCGCAGAACTACAAGCGACACTGGTTACCCTGTTTGTTTACCCTTTTTACTCATTCTGCAACGCGGGCGCGTGCCCCCATGACGCAGGCGGCGGAAAAAGGGTGGTGGGGTTCGCAGAGGTGCCAGGGGGATTGAACGGGTTAATGGGCCCTCGAAGCCGTCGCTTTCCATAAAAAGGCCAAGCTTTCGGTTAGCTTCCGCCGTCCGGCCGTGGAAAAACTGCGTGTGCGGCAAAGTAAAGCCGTACGCGGGCGTGTTCCCACGCCGCGCAGCTATCAGTTAAACAGACCTGAATGCTCCCTAAGTTGCCGCCACTAGGCGACTGTATAAATGAAGCCCGCAATATATCGCCTGCTAGCTCTGCAGCAACAAAGACACCGCTCTTCTCGTTAAGAAAGACATTTCCGCAGGGAATCCACCGGTGGAGTTAACGCTATCCTTTTCTGCATGTCCTGTCATTCTTTGCACTGTTCCTTGAAGCAATCCAACTACCGAGCGCCCTGACCGTAGATGGGAATCCTCGTTTCGCGTAATATAGCCATTTTCGCTTTTGCCCAGAAAACCCGACGCAACCAACCAACCACCTTCCTAAATAAAACTGATGCGACGAAAAAAATCGCACGAAGTACGGGCAGATAACGTCGTTTTCTCTAGTTTCGAAGCCGTATGGCAACATTTTGTTCGTTCTGATAATTTCATTTCCAACAAGCTTGTCTTACGCATATGAAAATGTGCTGCGTTGCGAAGTTTACTTTCTTTTTACGCAATCAAAAAGCAGTAACTGTTTCCGATAATTGGTTTCAGTTGGTATGACCGTTGTGGTCAGGTAGATTGATACTGTGGTCACTGTCTTGGGAACGTTCGGCTATCGGGTTGCGATCTGTTGCAAAATTGCAGAGGCCATTCCTGTGCTGTCGAAATGCTTCTTCGAGGTTTTTCGTTTCGCCGTTGTAGCTCGTATCACAAATTTGTATACAGTGCCTTGGGCTCCTTCCTTCGGTGAACTGCCTTTGGCAATATGTAGAGAACATGTGTTCGTAGGCTTGTGAGTCACTCGGATGCCTTCTTTTCTGAGAATACGGGCGATGGTTTCGCTAACGCCTCGGACATATGGGAGAGTGTGGTGTTCCTTTGATTCAGGAATCCTCGGCAAGCGCAGCCGTGCTTTTGGAATTGAAGTGCTTTCGGAATTATGGTTCTTGGGTAGCTGTTCTTAGCGAGTTCGTTGACTATCGTTTGTTTTTCATTTGTTTAAATACGCACGGCATGTCCTTGTACCCAGTGTACCTTGACGCACGTAGTTGCTGTGCGATTTAGGGCGTGTATGGCTTCGCAGATTTACATTGCCTTGTGCCCTTTTTTTAAGTTCTTGTATAGCCGCTAGAGAGTCGGTGAATATATGTAGTCGTTCAAGTGTAGGCAGCTTTGAGATGGCGAATTTCCGGGCGTTATGAATGTCTTGAAGTTCCATTACCAGAGCATTACCGTCTCAACATTGCTGCCGAGCAGGAGGCACACTTTCCTCCTAATCCACATCCCCCATCCATTCCCCTCCCATTCCAACCCCTCACCTCCCTTTGCGCCCGTAAGAACTTTCTCCGGCAGGACACAAGTGCTCTTATCCCACCGTGTGTCTGCTCCTTCCCCCATCACCTTACTAGGGCGGAGGAAGTTGTGCTTAGGAGACTTCGGGCCGGAGTGGCCCTTACACCGGCTGTAATCTCTACGTGGAACTGGTGCACCATACCACTTGGCGATACGTGCCCTTATTCTGTTCCCGTGACGGACGCCGATGCACACCATTTCATACGGACATGCACAGGGCTCCATCGGGAGCGCTCTCGTCTCCTTAAACAAGACGGTCTCCGCTGCAGTGCCTCGACCAGTTATGATCGTTGGATGCACGAAAACAGATACCACGAAACACTACTTCAGCTCATACACAACACAGGACTTGCAGCACACATTTAATATAACACACCATGGACTATGCCTTAAGGGCAAGTCCATTTCGAAATAAAAAAAATACACACGGCGCTACTCGTACTTGTGCCTCTATACACCTGCATTAATGGTTGACTTGAGGAATTTCGGGGGGGGGGGAGGGGGGGGCCCCCTGGGCCCCCCTTGCCTACGTGCCTGCAGCGTACTATTGGCTTTTCTTAATTTTCCTCGTGTATAGCCCCTCGCCAAGTCTTCCACTCGATGTGTTGCTACTTGCAGGAGCTCCTGAACTCTCAGGGACGGCTTTTCTCAGAACCGTGTTTTCCTCCTTTCGCGGATTGCTGTCATCGCTCTCGCATCAACACCAGCATCTCTGAGGAAGTTCGGAAGGAGCGGTACGACTCGACTCACCGTCCTTTGTCTTTTCCCCCTGGTGATGAAGTTCTTCTAAAGACTCCTGTGCGCGTTTCCGGATTGTGCGAGGAATTCGGCAGTCATTTTTCTGGACCTTCCGTATTGATCGAAAAGACACCCCCTGTTAATTACCGCGTATGCCCACTCAGATCCCCTTCCGACTTCCATTGCCGTGGTCCTCTGGTACTGCCGGAAAAGATACTCAAACGAAAAGTGACATCTCGGAAACCAGCCAACTTACGGTTGTCCTGCTGTCAGGTTGTACCATCTTGTTCTGTACTCGGCTCTCTGACTATCGTTGTCTTGTGCTATGCGTGAAGCCATCATGCACGACGACTTACTGCTATTATAGTTCCTGTACTTGACGTACATATTGTCACCATTTCCTGATATGAACTGCAAGGATATGACAGTTACGTTACTACAAACAAAAATAGTTGTATATTTTACTAAAATAACGCAAGCTCAGCAGCACGCATAACGAAGGTGGCTATATACAGGCATCAATAGGTACACAGTTTTGCGCAGCGCGTCATTTACTGGAAGAATCGAGTAAGGAAGCGCATATAAAAGCGCGAGACAAACGAAAAGAAGGCGCTGAGAGCTCCGTCCTGTGACGACTTCTCTTTCCCCTCGTATTTTGCGCTGATAAGAAACAGAAATCACGTTTTACGAAGACGCGCAATCCTGCTGTTATCGGTTATATTTTTATTTATTTATTTAAATAGGTACCACTGCATTATCCGCATGCACGAGTGGGAATGAAGACGGTGAAATGCGTGTTGCTTTTTATTGACACCATTTGACAAAAATCAAAGTTGCTGACTGTGTCTACAAACACTGTCAGCGCACCTAATAGGAATATCATTGATAACGGGCTTATATAGCGCTTGCTTAGAGATGTGTCAAGGTTATTTTGGTTTTCTATCTTGTTCCTATTGTTCGCGCGGCAATTTGGTAATTTTAATATAGTTTCGTTTCTAAGAAGCCTTCCAGCCTCCAATGTTCGAAGTTCTCATGGAATGAATCACGGTTTATTTGACTTTCTTTTTGCTCTTACTTCCAATCAAGAACAGAAGTTTTGTGTCACTTTTACGTTTGTGACGCTTAAGCACTATCGATTGCGCTGTACTCTACCTTCCTACAATAACCAAAAATATAACATGTTGGTAGTAATTTAGCAAAGCACATAAATGTAATCAATAATTTCGAAGAAAACGTTGAATGAGCGAAAGCGAGAAAATATCTTTTTGTTTGCTTGTTCTGAAGAGCATAGCTTAGTGTGTTTTAGGGCAAACATAAAGAATGAAGCAGATAGATTTCTAAGTGCAAGCCGCGTATAAATTTTCAGTGTTTTCAGATGGAAAAACGGAAATAATTAAGCTTTCTAATGGTGTCAAAACAAGGAAATAAGTACCTACATGAACTATGATTCATGGATATATGTTTGTTCGTCCATTAGTCCCTCTCTTCACCACCTCTAGCGAGCATGGCCTTTACCTTTTTTATTCCAATACACTGAAGACGCGAACTTATTTTCAGTTGTAGATGAGGACATAAATGCAGGGAATTCTATGTGCTGCGTTGTATCACCATGCAGTCTTGCGCGTGAACGAAATGGCGGCCGTAAGAAAGCTAGGAATCAGTAAACTCACGATTCGAGCTGCCCCAATGAAGAGTTAATTTTTGAAGATTACTAATGCATTCTATTCTGCAGATAGTCGACTGAAAAAAATATACGGGTGTCCAAAACCAGAATAATTGATTCGAAGTGCAGTTATACTCGCGAAAGGTAAGGCGCATACAGAATACGCGGAATAATGTACAGCATGCTTCTTCGCATACATTCTGAATAGCACGAAGCTGGCTTGCATAGGAAGGGGAAGCGGAAACCACTAAGCTGAACTTGTGGCCTCACCACATGCAATCTTGGCGTCTCTCACGCTCCCGGCCCCTCAATGGAGACAAAACATCGCAGTAAGGCACCTCAAGAATACATCAAAGAAGCAGAAAACCTGAGCGGGAGTCGCGTTCGGCACGGCCACGTCCATCATACAGAGCGCAATATATTATGAGTAAAAAAGACTAATTCAAGGCGCAGATAAGCAACAACTACACAAAGCAACTGTAATTGCAAACAAGGTTGAGATGCTGCGTTGAAACGCAGGGAAAGGCGCCGAATGCGCTACATAGCTGATACATCCTGCTGAACTGTATGCGCAGCATCTGGCTGCTAGGAGCTCAGCAATTCACAATCCATTCGCCAAGCAACTCTTATTACCGGTAAAGGGTGTCCAGCCAATGTTAGCAGTCGATAAAAGCAGCAATTTGAAGATTCAGTAATCCAGCAGGAAGAGCTCCGTATTTAACAATACACAAACCTGCAGCTGGATCTTTTTGATCAATATTTCCAGAAGTCATACGTAATGTTTCGAGCCCTTAGAAAACGCTATAAAGAGGACGATACCTGCACGTTTTAACGCCAATCTTCAGATGCAAACTCATTGTGCCATCACACATTAATGGAACTTTAAAAAAGCAAGTTATCGATTCATGACTAACAAATGAAGATCAAAGAGTCCAGTGTTCATGGCTTGAAACTCTCCTTTCTTTTAAAAGAAACGCCGTTTGGTATCACATTATGTGTAGATTGTAGTGGGCCCCCCAGATTCGGTATGTCTACAGGAGGCGGGTAGGAAATCGAGACCCCCAACCCGCTAGTAGTTTGTTATAAATTTAAATGGCCCTATAGTAGCAATGGTAGTGAAGAAGCTTGTCACTTACTTTGGGAACTGCTTGAAGTCCCGAAACAACTTTGCATGCACTCACTATCTGGGCTTCAAAAAGGCAAAAGCCTAAAGCAGTAATCCATGACGTGAACAGCCCTAAATACGTACGCAACGGAGATTTGGGCCCACTCGTACACAGGTAAGAGTGTAACTGTAGACAGCACCCTGTGTAGCAAATTATCTGCCACGGCCGCCTATTCTTCCTCCACGAATTAGTAACTTATAGCCCAGTGAATGTGTGACCTGGCTTAGTAGCGGCCGCCGCGAACGTGTGCCCTTGCTCGAGGCAACTCGCAACGCCGTTAACGGCGGCGTACACAATTCCGTACTTGTTTTCTGAAACTTCTTTTTATGTAGTTAGGTGGGCAATCAGTTGCGAAGTGCAAGAAACAAAAGTTTTGGAAGAATTGACCTATTCTGTGTGTCATCAGTTTGCAACAGTGCGCTGCGTACTCCTGCCGACAATTAAGTTTGTGAAGACATTGCCACATTTCTCGAGTGGGTTGACGTTGGACATTCAGGCAACATCGAAAAATGATTTTTTTGGCTCATGATGAACTGAGCTAACGACAATCTTCACCCTCGTTTCAAGTCTAACTTCTGATTCATTTCTGACAAAATATAGGATGACTGCCTTTACAATAAATTTACATTGAATTGTTCTTTAATTGTAATATTTACTGCACAACAAACATTTCCACATATAACCGAGTTTTCTTTCGTGCTTGAATATGCAGTGCTGCGGAAATTGTGTGTGAAGATGTGGTGCATTCATAGACAATCGCAATTAGCGCCTGAAATGGATAAGCATTATTTCGAATCACTTTCATTCCCAGAAGTGCCAGCTCATACAGGTAAGAGCGTAACTGGAGGCACCACTCATGCCTTAGTATTCACTAATCGCAGCAGACAACTGCAGGATACAACTGGTAACAAACACTCTTGGTAATGACTTCTATGTCATCCAGTGTCATTCAGCTTACCTCTGACAGCCGCTTCCCTCCACAGAACTCATGAGTTGTGACATATTATGACGTCCATAATCACAGCTGCAAAACCCGAGACGGGAAACACGAGTCTGCTACACGCTAGAATGGCGCACTTATCTAACATCGACTTGTGCTGAGCACAACCATTTACCGGAATGTTATAGAGAGACCGGTCTTGCAGAATCATCTGTCACACCCGTGTGAAGTACGGCATTGACTAACTAAAACACAGAAGCTTCAGCTGCTTAACCCTAAACTTAAGCATCGCATCGCACGCATAACTAGGGAGTCGAGTGCCTCTCCGACAGAAATCTTCTCAACAATTGGCTGGCATTCTGTGATTAATGACGAGGCATGCGAGGATTCGACAAAGCAAGGGATACACCAGGTGCCATAAAATATCCTACGCTTACGAAAACGAAAACCACGAACATGCTGACCAAGATAGCACCTGAATGCAATGGCACAAACGAGCACCTTGCAGCTCAGCGTCGCGGTACGTACACCGCAAAAGAAATCACTTGGGAATTGATGCATTCCAGACACTCTATATGGAGATGCTACGCGCGGAAGTAGACACACTGATTACTCCAGAAAAAATCAGTGATGCATCACAGAGTTTCCAGACAAAATTCAGCTCCGGGTCTTGACAGCACCCGTAAAGCTGTGACCATGCATCTGAACAGAGGTTCCGTATAAGACCTTATGCACATCTTCGCAGCACAATTTAGGAACTCATTGGAGAGTTAGAAGCGAAATGTGAAAGCTACAACTACAAATTTAAAAAGAACGCCGTATGCCAGAAGTGATGTTTGGATGGTGCAGAGGGGTTTCCACGCAAGATACATTTCTTTTCCGGAACGTGAAAGTGATGAGCCCACACTGCGATAGTCCGGAGAACGTAGTCCCAGCTTTCGGCATCCATAAGACTTTTCATACGATGTTACGAGAAGCAGTTTTGCAACGCCTCAATGATATACGATAGCGTCAGCGTCAATGCCAATAGCCTAGCAATTTCTTTAAGGCCGTACGATAACCATGAGCTTGGGGTCTATATGATCAAAGTTGATGAAACTACCAAGCAAAGGCGCGACTCAGCACCACATTCTGTCTCATTTTGAACTTAGAATAATGTCGACTGGCTTCCAAACTCTCTCTATATTTTGTATGCACCTGAGTTCAGCCTTTGGACGAGAGAAACTTTCTATGTGGAAAGTCAGACCACATTGTAAAGCACCCTAGAAACAGCTGAGACTTGGAAGAGACTGCCTGCACCATCAACAGAAATCAAGTGCGCAGATCATTGCGAATTGACTACGACCCATAGTCAACAAAGTTTCAGGGGGCTCATCAGAACAATCGCTATACGGGTTAGTTTAAACAAGATACGTTTGTGTTGCCACACAAACGGAAAAATCCCAAGCTAATGTGCACAGACACCAATTCAGCTCTGCAACTAGGAAACTGCATGAAAACGCAGCGGCTTCTTCAAGGAACTGTACACAATACATTCGTAAAGCGAGCGACAGCCACATTAATGTTCTGAACACAAATAATGTGGGGTACACGTCAACGGACATCCCTCTTACAGCGATCAGCTATCTCGATCGCACCCCGATACTGTGCGGAGGCCACTGACAGGACTTCAATGAATTTTCGCTCGTGTCTTATGGTAGAACCCATGCCATGAAATTTACATGCTGTACGTCCTGTTGCTCGCCCTCTTTTCAGTTTCCTTTGTTCTTTTTTTATTTGTTTATTCTTTTCTTATTTATTTCCGCTCTCCCTTCCCCAATGCAGGGTAGTCAGCCGGATGGGTTAATTCTGGCTAAGCTCCCTGTCTTTCTCCGAATTGCTTTTCTCTCTCGCACACACATCCTCTTAAACATGCTGAAAGACGCAGAGCCTTAATACGGAGACTACAGTACCTCAAAAACACACTAAAACTTTATTTTAGCGATTACAGTCGCTATCCAAAGCAGCCAAGATGGGTGGCAGCATATGTTCTCGCTGTGAGCAAGAGTGCGAAGCTTCTTAATTCTGTCACAATTCTTTCTTCACTAAGTGCAGCAGAGTAGCAGCTGCTATCGCTCTTGCAATATGGGTGGCACACACCACGAAACGTCTTGTCATTTGTCGCCTCAACTGACACATTGCGTGCCCCATGTATCTTAAGAGACTATTGCCCCCGAAATTGGCTAGAATTCCAGGACGTGTTAGACTCCTGCATAATGGACTCGTCTAATGACGTATCCATGCTGCCCAGAAGGAAAAGAATTTACCTGCCGTAGCTCTCGAGAGCTTACTGCCCGAATCTCTGCCAACAAACCATCGCCGAGACAAACCCATGAGAAGTGTTGAAGATCGGGCGAGTTGGATCGTCGTGAACTGGTATGCGCATTGTGGAACAGAAACGGTCAAGCAGACCGACACAAGAGGACAGAGCGCTATCTTTCAACTGAGCTTTATTTGCAAATTGTATCGAATATGTACACTCGCGCAAGCATATAAAAAACACCAGGACGAATCACTGAGATCTCACAAATCATCGCGAAGTCACAGAGCAAAGATTCAAAAAAGGTTCACTTGATTAAGAAAAGATACCTCAAGTTCGGATAAAGCCAGCAAAGGGGCGCTGATACATGTGTTTCCATACAGCCATACAGCGGACACTGGAACAGCGAGCTGGACGATACAGCCGTGAGCTAAGATTTGCACTAGAACAATTCATTTCTGCAGGCGGAGGGATCTACTCTGATACATTGCGAGAGCTGATCAGGTCAATCACAAGCAATTTGCACATACCTGAGTCCCCACATCCCTTTTCCATCAGCGGCGTTGGGGATGAACATATGCTGGTGATACCGCATGAAGAGCCTCAGCCACAAGCGATTCGGAGCATGCCAATGTACTCAGATGTGCTCAGACGTCCTGCGGTGCAGAGCAGTGAACCGATGGCTACCACTGTCGCACCCTCTTACAGAACGTAGCGCCCCTTTTGTGTGCGAACCAACAGTTCCCTACCAGCCTCAAGTACACAGCACAGCTGCGTCTAGTGCAGAAAAGGCACAGGAAATGCGATGTGGCGTGAGCTCTGAGCAGGCTCTTTCGTTTACAGAAGCTAGTCGTATGTGTGGCTTCATTCCTACCGTCAGGCGGGATTTGGCTTTTTTCCCATGACTGCACCACGCCCCTGAAACGACGAATGACCAGCCGAAGTTGGGGAGTAGCTGTCAAAGCGCCAAAGCACCATTAGTACCCGCCACCATCAACCACAATCGCCATCAACCATGCACTACCGATGGCCCAGACCACGCGCCGCGTGATACTTCCAAGGCGTCGTTCACCAAGCTCACGGCAGGGAAACTGAAGCAAGCGACCTGTCGATATGGGGCCGCTGATAAGCTTAGCAACGTAGATATTCTATCACTGTATCAGTGCAATAGCTGTTTGTGATAGACGGGGGCAGTATTGAAAAGGTTGCATCAGGCTTGTTTGTCATTAATAGTAGACGAGACGAATTCGAGTTGAAAGCTTTAATCAATAATGGCGCTGGTTATTCTGTAATAAGCAACGACTTAGTGAGGAAACTGAAACGATTCTGACGCAGAGTACGTTGCCGCAGATACGCACCGCAAGTGGCCACCATTTTGCGCCCTTTGGCGTACGCACCGCAAGGTTTGCGATACGAGGATTTACTTACGTTCCGGACTTCATTGCACAGCCTGAATTTTGAAGAGAGCTCATATTACGCATGGTGTTTCTGTGAACAACGTCGCCATAATCAACATCCATTGGTCGAGCGTATCACTTCGAACAGAACAAGCTCTACCTGTAGAGGATTCTGAGGTGCGACGTCGTACTACAATGTGCGTCATCGGAGGTCGTGTAATTGTCCCGCTACGCTGCAGTATAATGGTTCGCGTAGAGAATAAAAGATTTAACAGTAGCGAAGCTAGCGGAAAGTAACATGAGGTTCTTTTTGAGCAAAGAGATTTGCGTGGCTCGAGGTCTTCTTCACGTAAACAATGGCCGAGCAGGTAGCGTGCTTACAAGTTTTCAAAATACATTCCAGCATTTTGCACAAAAAAACAACTGTTGTTTATGACCACAAGTTCCATGTGATGACCGCACTATGGGAGCCGCAAAGCCACCTGCCTATTGAGGAACTCGCAATGTGGACGCCTCAATACGCCTCAATGCTAAACTCCCAGAAATAGCAGAGGAACAGATGTATGCCGTTATCAACGATTTCCCTGAATGCTTCTCCACATTCTTGTATGTGCGTCGTACGTATATTAAAAACGCCGCAATAATAACACAAGAAGCCACGAGGAAGATATGCCAGCAGCCGCATTCACTTCCCCCAGTGGAAACAGAGGCAATCCAGGAGCAAGTGTACCAGATAGTTGTGCATGACATCATCCAGGCTTCCAACAGTGCATGTCCTCTCCCGGTGTCCTCGGTATGAAAAAGTAGAGGTAACACACTTAGATTATTTGTTGTTTATTGGAAATGAAAAGGCCTAACTGAGCGATATGGGTACCCCCTTATGCGCATCAACGATACATTGTACCGGCTGCCACCTGTTAATAGAGATAGCTTTCGTAACGGCTGGCGGTCTGAATGAATTTAAACCCCCTCCCTACATCCTCTATTGAGCGACAGTGACATTCCAACGAACGATGGACACCGTGCTCGCGGTAGTGAAATGGCAATCGTGCTTAGTGCGTGTGGATTGCGTAGTTGTATCTCCAACAGCATATGATCAACATCTAGAGTGCCTACGATTAGTGTTGGCCGCTATTCGCTCAGCGGGCTTTAAAATTTTGGCGAAAATGCTACAAGTTTGGCTTCGATGAAACTCGATTCCTCGGACACCTAATATGTGCTGAAGCTGTTCGTGCAGATGCTCAAAAGACAACAGCTGTTTCAAGTTTCTAAGCACCCACATAAAAAAAGTAATAGCCACATTTGCTTGGCTTATGTGCGTACTACGGAATGTTCGTGGAAAAATGTACTGAGTACTGAGCTTTGACAAAACGAACAACACGTATTTGACATGCTCAGAAAGCGCCTGCAAACTTCTCCAATCCTTGCCCAATTTCATATGACTGGCGACAACGAAGTTCATAGCGATGCGAGTAACTTTGACCTCGACCGAGAAAGCATATCTTGCGGTCAAATGGGACATAAGCAATATTCGCCCAATCCTCTATGGGCGGCCATTTAGAGCCGTCAGCGATCAGCCTTCGCTCTGCTGGCTCGTGAATCACAACGACCAATCAGGGCGACTAGCAAGATTGAGCCAGAGGCTCCAAGAATAAAATATTGCTGTCGTATGCATGTTGGGAAGGAAACACAATGATGCCGACTGCTTGTCGCGCGCACCTGTAAGAGACAGCTTTGTCGGAAGAAGACTTTCTGCTGCTTGACATTGTTCGCATTTCAGAAATCGCCCAAAAATAGTTAAGTGACCGTGCGTTGCAGTACTTTGGTTCCAAGCACCACATTTAGAAGCGTTCCCGTTTTGTACCAAGTATCCACATTTTGAAAGAAGCTTCCATAAGGGCACTAATCATTCGATTTCTGGAAACCTTTTCACATTCTCTTTGGTGAAATATTAGAACGATGCTATTTCCTGTATTAACACTCTTTGATTAACTTGAGATAACACATTCATAACCTGCATGAAATGATATTAAACGAATCACACACATCTCCACGTAAGCGAAACCTGAGAAGCATGCGAAGCAGCCGTGGTGGTTGTGTAAAGTTGCTCTTTATTGATCATCGTAGATGACTTTAAGCTGCCGAGAACGTTTCCTCTTGAGTATAACGGCTTTGTGGTCCGTCAAGTATAAATCGCACACATCTCTCGATTCAGCTTCGCGAGCGCTCGTCGCCTCCGGGTCCGCTTGCCGGCGCTTCCGTTTTGCTGCAGCTCGGCGAGCCCGAAACTCCGGGTCGGCTGATCGACGTGCCCGTTTCGCTGCAGCTTCGCGAGCCTCGCCGCTTCTGAATCTGTTTGCCGGCGCTGGAGTCTCGCTTCAGCTTCTCGAGCTTTCAGCTCCGGGGCGGCTTGACGACACTGCCGTGCTGCAGCCGCTTTGCGAGGCCGCGCCGCCGCGATGCGATCATCCACCCTATCTTCGTTCATGTCGAAGTGCACTCCATGACATCTGCTGTAGAAGAGCGCGCGCCGAGGGAGAGCGATTGCTTTTATCGATGCAACGCAGCGCCGCTAGTGGTCTCCACTCAAACTAGCGCGCGCCGGAGTGGAGCGAGCGCGGGCACAGCTCCGAGTGCTAGCATGGCTACGGCAGACAATGTTGCGAAGGGGAGACAGGCCCTCGTTCATAAGCTGCTTCGCATCGAATACTTATGAGTCGTTACGATGCTAACGAACATATGTCACTTGTCAGTGCCATTTGACTAAGCAATGCATTAATAAGAACAGCAATTTAAATGAATTAGTGGTCTGCTGTACTGAATTGATTCCTCTAAGTGAGTAGAACCGCTAGGAGACGCTGTAGTTTCGCCCATCTCTAGTTCACAGGGCCTTCTTTGAGTGATCAGTAACGTTTTATATGTGAAAACAGTGGGGCACAACGTCTTTATCCTAATGAAACCGCGGACCATCAGTTCGGTATATGATACCCCTACCGCAGTACTCATTGGGCGCACACTAACAATGCGATTGAAAATACCATAAGAACTTACATCCCAGGCACTCTTGCATTCCTCCACTTCATTCTGGGAAAAAGGTAACAAAGTAAACAGTAAACCACTTGTAAGGTTCGCATCAAACTTGGCGTTCAACGGCAATTTTCAATTCACGTTGAGACATTTAGAATTTTACCCCATGGTGCAAATAACAAAACACGTAAAAGTATTTACTGTAAAAACATGAGGATGTAAACTCCCACTCTGGAAAGACGTTTCTGACGTATGTATAAATGTGCGTTCATAACACACAAGCTTAACGACACCACCTACGAAGTTTACACAGGCTGTGCCCTGGAACAGGCGGTAGGTAACTCCGCGGAGAAATTTCAAACGGACTATCTTACGATTACTTCTTCAGCAAGCGGTAGTTTGAACAAGTTGTAAGACTAACGTACACCACAAGAACAGCTGTAAGCGCGTCAAAGCTGTGCGTGGAATGCTCTAGGGCTCAAATGTCGGTGGCCATATATATATATATATATATAGGGTGTCCCAGCTATCTTTAGACAGGGTTTAAAAATAAAAATGCTCCGATGCACCTCATTAGTGAAGATTAATTAATTCACTTCCTAAGCAACAAAGTTAGGCAAGTCATTCCTATAGAATAGAAGTAGACTGGTCTGTCAAACGCCCAATTAAAAGCAAGGTGCTCTGCAACACCTTTTCACTCTGATGAAGGCCGGACCATCGGCCGCAACGTCAGTAAACATATTGTTTTTGTTAATCGTGTGAATCTCTTTTTTTGATATATATATATATATATATATAATATATATATATACCCCGCCCCGCCACGGTGGTCTAGTGGCTAAGGTACTCGGCTGCTGATCCGAGGTCGCGGGATCAAATCCCGGCCGCGGCGGCTGCATTTCGATGGAGGCGAAATGTTGAGGCCCGTGTGCTGTGCGATGTCAGTGCACGCTAAAGAACCCCAGGTGGTCGAAATTTCCGGAGCCCTCCACTACGGCGTCTCTCATAATCAGAACTGGTTTTGGACGTTAAACCCCACAAATCAATCAAATCATTATATATATATCCCAGAAACTGTTATAGAATTAATGTTAAACGGCGCACCCGTGAAGGGTACAGAATTGAGTGAGTCATTTAATGATTTTTTACTAGCCTAGTGGTCAGTAGGCATTACCCAGAGGCAGCAAATGCAATAAATAAAAACGATAGCTGTGTATATCTCACTCCTACAGATGATAATGAAATGCTCGGTATATTTTTTTCTTTAAAAATAGGGCAGCATGTGACATAGATGGAATGCAAATATCACCAGTTAATATGCAATCGACATCATTTTACCACATCTTCGCAATATTTATAATTTAGTGCTCAGTACAGGCGTCTTTCCTAAGAATATGCAGATATCAAAAGTGGCTGTGATATTTAAAGGAGGTGACAAAAACAGCTTTTCCAATTATCGACTAATTTCCATATTACCAATTTCCTCTAAAGGCACAGGAAAAGTGATTTTGACAAGGTTAACCAAGTTCACTGATAAATTCAGATTGCTTAATGACGCCCAGTCTGGCTTTCGAAGCGGCTGTTCCACAGAACTTGCTCTCTTAACTCAGAAATACTTTATCCTCAGAGCATTGGAACAGAAGGAATCAGTAATAGGTATATACATAGACTTCTCGAAGGCATTTGATCGACTAAATCACCAAACATTATTAATGAAATTACAGTTGTACGGTGTTCGCGGTTTCCGATTAGATCTCATAGCATCATACCCCCGAAATCGCATGCAGCTTGTATAAATAAATGGCTACTCATCTTCATGTAAACCCGCAATTACTGGGGTTCCACAAAGGAGTATTTTAGGGTCATTATTATTTAATCTCTATATAATAATATATCACATGTATTAGTAAAACATCTAAATATGTTCTGTACGCAGATGATACGACGCTATTATTTTGTTCCCAGAATTTACATAGTATAACTAGTGGTATAAATGATGTTCTTAAATGTCTTAGCACGTGGTGCAATCTGAATTGGTTACAAATAAATGTAAACAAAACCAAAGGTATTGAAACAGGGCGTTTAGGCAAGGGGCTTGCTTGTGAAGGTTGAGCGAAAACAGCTGCGACTAAGCCTTGGCAATCGCGGAGCCAGCACGAGCGTTGGGCTGCCCAAACGTCTTCTTCCTCCGCGAGTAGCGCACCCTGTCTGTCCTAGTATATCGTCCATATTCTTCACTACAGTATCATATTTTCACTACGCCGGGTGAATTTCTCTCTAGCAGACACCCTAGTTTTGGATAATTCCGCCATAAAGATTGTTGACACTGTCAAAGCTCTTGGAGTTTACTTTCATAAAAATTTGTCGTGGGATACGCATACCAACCATGTCGTTGCACACATTCCAAAACCGTAGGCGTCCTCGCGAAATCACTATTTTTACTTCCGAGCAGTGTTAAACTGCAGCTGTATCATTCATTATTTTCCTCTCAAATGAGCTATTCTTTTCTTGTTTGGGGCGCCACGATACAAGCAAACATCAACAGACTACACGTACTGCAAAAAAAAAAAAAAGCGATCCGCCATATAGGTGGAGAACACCGTAGAGCACATACCGGACCACTGTTTACACGTTTGTGCATTATTCCTGCTCAAAACTTCTACTCGTACAATTTAGTCCTCAGATACAGTGCCTGCAATCTTCAGATGGAACACTACGTACATTAGCTCAACTTAATAAAAAAGTTCACCCTTATCCTTTTCTTAATCCTGAAAACTGGACTATTCCATACAGTCGATTAAATATAAGTGAGCAGATACTTTCTTACAGACTGCGAAAACTATTAAACTACCAGATAGAACATGAAATATTTATTGAATCGACCAGTAAGAAAACACTAAGAAATTTTTTATATCCGTTCAGTAGTGCCCGTCTGCGAAAAATTGTGTGTGTCTTATGTTTCAGTTTACTTATGTTTCTATGATGTTTTTTCTCTCCTTCGTTCTGTAAACAAGAATATTTCACGTATTTTTGTAATGTAATTTGTATTTTATGTAATGAGTGTATTTCTGTCCTTGATTAATGCAATGTTACGCCACATGCCTTGTAAAGGGGGCCGAATCCCCGTCAAGTGAACACCGTGTCATTTTTTGTTCGGGCCTCCTCCATTTTTTCTGTGTGTGTATCGCAAGAAAATGGAAATAAACTGAATTGAATATATATATATATATATATATATATATATATATATATATATATGTGTGTGTGTGTGTGTGTGTGTGTGTGTGGTGTGTGTGTGTGTGTGTGTGTGTGTGTGTGTGTGTGTGTGTGTGTGTGTGTGTGTGTGCATGAAGACCCACGTCTTTACCCCCTGCTGATAACCTCGTTCATTTGGCAGGTCATGTTAGCAGGTCAGATTGGCAGGTCATGTTACAAATGTACGACATGAGGGCTAATCAGATGACATACTCGTCATTTGCGTAACAATCAACAATAAAACAATCACGTATGGCCAAGAGGCACATTGTGTTCAAGGATCAGTCACAAACCACGTTGGAAATCTTATGGCAACAACCGTGTATGGGAATTAACATTTGGCCTCCATATGGATGGTGACATACGTCGTTTCTTTCGTGAGAACCGTAGGCGCTGCACTATCGCGATGGCAGGCTTTGCTTGGGTTAAAAAGAGTAAGAGATATTCTTTGCAGTAGGTGGTAAATTCCTTGTACAGATGAGAAGCAGGAAGATTGAATCAAGAATCTGGGGCTTCACTGACATTTAATTGGAAGATTTGTTAAACCGCAGTAGATGTCTTAACATTGGGGTTGCTTCTTACTATCGCTATTATGTAGGCGCGTACTGATCGCAGAAGGATGTCGTGATCGAGGACAAGCATGGTTCGACTTTCTGTGCAATCCGAGATTTTCTTTCTTACACTTTTTCTTTCCAATTCCCTTCTTTCTCCGCATGTACTATCACATTATCGCTATGTTGTTGCATTGTGTCACCTTATATCAGGTTCTCTGGGGCCCTATATCAAGCGAAGAAACGAACAAATGCATTACAATCCAAGAGCACCACCTCTTTTACATCATGGAGAAAGTCGAGAAGCGAGGCCATTTTATTTTCACCGATTTTACACCACGATGTAAAAATTTCATAAACACCCCATAGTGTCACCCTTTTGTTTTAAGTCGGGTTCTCCCTCTCGGCCATGTAGATTAAAGTGGACATCTCTGGCTTTCGCCTCGCGGTTAGTCCTGCGACGACGAGCCTGTTCACAAGACAATTCTGCCTGATGTTAAGGAGCGCGAAAGAAAGGTAACGGGAAGAGGGGAGGTTAATCAGACAAGGTCTCCGGTTGGCCCCCCTGTACGGGAAGAGGAAAAAGGGAGTGGAATGGAGAAGAAAGAGATTTTGTACGGAGAAGGTACGGAATCCGTATGTTTTCCGTAAAGCTGCATATGGATTTTTTCAGAAGGGATGAGCGTTGCAAAATGGCGTCGGCCACGGGGGACCCCCCTCCCCTCCCATACACGGGCTCTACGGGGAGCTTTGGCTCAGGGGTAATATATTAACTCCATGAGCCACTGTACTCTAGGTAATAGTAGGAAACTATGCATAGATAGAGGTGTGCGCCGGT
>CM023482.1:41072941-41099313 GCA_013339685.2 Hyalomma asiaticum | reverse complement strand
TTGCGACGGCTGCACTTCGATGGAGGCGAAATGTTGAGGCCCGTGTGCTGTGCGATGTCAGTGCACGTTAAAGAACCCCAGGTGGTCAAATTCCGGAGCCCACACTACGGCGTCTCTCATAATCATAACTGGTTTTGGGACGTTAAACCCCACAAACAACAAACAACATAGCTTGCCGGTCTTTACGGCATAGTGTAAAAGAAGGGGGAAACTGTCACTATCCCATATCTTCTTGTGCAGCCAGGTTTCTGTTAGAACAATTACATGAGGATCATAGTGTAGCAGCCAAATTTCTAAGGATTCGGTTTGGTTTTGCTACTGCAGGTATTTATATCCCGTATTCGGACTCGTTTACGAGAATCACAGGCATCGTGTCAGTCGCGAGATAATGTCATATATTATGGTGCTGACCTTCCACGTGCGAGCACTGTCCGGTTTTCAGAGAATTAACACGTTTGTTCAGCCTCATCCCCCTCATCCCAAAAGAAGTATTCTGCACCAATTCTTAGTCTGTCGTGAACAAGCGAGACCTTCTTAGCGAGTTGCTTTTCATTCTTCCCACTTTCTCAGAGTAGCTTTCGTTTTCTTAAGGTTAATGTGAAATTGTCATATTGGACGAATATTGCGCTGCCTTTTAACTTTTTTACATGGAGAAGATTGCCTTTGTTTTGCTGAAATCTTTTAGGCATATTATCACTGTGAGCTTGCCGTTGTGATGGCCAAGTCGGCGAAATGTGGTCATAGATCTACATTTCACGCC
The DNA here is from genome assembly GCA_013339685.2 of Hyalomma asiaticum. Taxonomy (NCBI): domain Eukaryota; kingdom Metazoa; phylum Arthropoda; class Arachnida; order Ixodida; family Ixodidae; genus Hyalomma; species Hyalomma asiaticum. The sequence continues at coordinate 41,098,553 of CM023482.1, read as the reverse complement.
AACTTTATTTCGAACAGTCATTTACAATTTCATCTTGAAGTAAAATTTGTGTTTCACTGGGTCATTCGGGTAATCTCGGAACTATCAAGTTAGATCGTCTACTTCGGTCCTCCAGATGTGGGAGTTTTGTTCGCTTGAAATTTTATATGATCTACCGACTGTAGCACTGCCTCCAATTTATCAGCTTGTCCTGAAGGAGGGAGGGTTCAGAGCTATTTTCACATATTTTATCATGCAGCCTTTCTATCGTCTTTTTCATGTCCGCTATTTCTGATTGTAATTCACTTAAGCCGCATCGCAACGCCTTTCGGCCTTCAAGCAGCTGGAAAAGTTCTTTTTCTGTAGGTCCAGGGATTAGTTCCACATCGCCACACAACAGCAACTGGAGCATAAAACACACAATCACAGGCAATGCTATAGCACCATTTGTGCCACAGTAAGACCACAAGGCCAGGACAGTCACTTCGAAATGTGCAGTAATTGCAACTAACCTCCACTACGAAAAAGTTTCCTGCTTACCGCGATGGCATTGCCGGGTCCAGTCTTCATTGCCTAATGAAGTGGTAGTCGTGAGGCGCCTGCTTTATATCCTCGGCTGTTCATGACGTCACGCCGCGTTGGTAGATAGATGTCTCCAGAAGTTCCGCGCCATGGTGAGACGATGCTAGCTGATTTGATGATGAGACTAAATTCAAAGGCTGGTATGCATAGTTGGCATGACGCGCCTCGTGGCACATCTGACTAGCCGTTGGTAAGCAGGCGGCGGTGATTTCCAGCAAACCCTCAAGAACAAAAAGAGTTTCCTGCTTAGCGTCATGACATTGCCGTGGAATCTGAATTTCGGTTGTTGTAATCGAATATCGAGAGCCACGCAAATCACGTGTCAAGATATGACGGATTATTAGCTCTTAATAATAATTCGTGTCGGAAGGGTAAGTCATAGCGCGCAAGAAGCTCTTGCAAAGTGGACTAATTGGAAAGCGCAAGTCACTTCTCCGTAATGCTCGCGCACATGGAAGCATGCGCAGAGGTTGGGCAACTATGATCCATTGAGACGGCGAGTGCACTAGTTTTAAATCCGCCAGTAAAAGAACTCATTCAGAGGAAACGTTGAGTGTTCAAACGTGGGTGGAACCGTCCACGACTTTGACTAGTGAACGACCCAGCGAGATTTTTCTTTGAAGCGCTAGTCTTAGGCTCAATTATAAGACAGCATGAATTTGGACATAGTCTGGCGAAAGCATGTCGAAGAATACGGTAATTACTTCCTCTCCTTCAGAATATTGTCTCGAAAAACTGACATGCCGCCCTAGAAGAGGACGACACCGAAGTGCGCGCGCGAGTGTACTTGCACTATGGCACGAGCGCGAGCGTTGCGTCGAACGCTGGCTAGTTATTAACTCCAACACCTAAGCTATGCCACTGCTTAATGTGTTCATGTTTCCTTGTTTGTAATAAATCGTCGGCAGCCACAACCTGCTCTACAGGCGTAACATTGGCGACGAGGAAGACTCTGAACTCATTGGGAGTTCACCGACGTCAAGGTAGGGTACGACATGGCGACACCTGACTTTGGTCCGCTACCCGAACTCAGTGGCAGATCTGGCTCCTGGAGATCCTGCTATGGGAGGCTACAGTTCTTCCTCGAGGCTAATGACATTACGGACACTTCAAGAAAAGTGGTCGTTTGCTAATGGTGTGCGGAGAACAGACTTACGACGTCACCTTCACCCTTGCTCAACGCAACAGCCCAGCCAAGCGGGCTACGGTGACATAGTTGAGATGCTCAAGGCTCATTTTGATCCGCCTTCCGAAGCCTACTGCATGGCACGCTTCAAACGACGTGACCAACGGCGCGATGTAACGGTAAATGATTATTTCACCGCGCTCAAGAAGCTAGCAGCAGATTGCAATTTTGGGACAAGCGCAGACACTGCGGCGAATCCGACAATGCTGCCTATGGACGTCATGCTGCGTGATCGTTTCGTTTGCGGTCTTCAGAACGAGCAGGTCCAACAACGGCTGTTCGCAGAAAAGGACTTGACCTTCACGAAAGCTTTCGACCTCGCACTGCGACTGAAACGCCGTCGAAAACCAGAAGAACGTGAAAACCGAATTTAAAGCGATTCACGAATCCTGCACAAGTATCTGCAAGACAGACAACCAAAGTCACTCGAGTACCTCTTCCCAAAAGAAGAAGCGACGTTGATGGCGTTGTGATGCTAACATAGTCCAGACACTTGCAGGGTCCAGACAGCTTCCTACAACTACTGCAACAAACGCGGACACATTGAAAAAGGCATGCTGAAAAAACGAAAAGAGGTAAGAACAAAGAAGAACATTAACATCGGTTATCCCTGAAAAGGAACTTCGACGACGGCCTCACCACCAGTAACGACTCAACAGGATTCACCAGACGCGGCACTTTACTAGCTCAATACCTTAATCGACCCATCCAGCACGCACGCCATGACTCAGCTACGCGTACATGACAAGTCCTCAGAGTTCGAAGTCGACTCAGGTGCAGCCTGTACACTCATCAATGAGGCCACGTTTCAGTCCACATGGACAGATGCCCCAGTACCAGCTGGACGGATACTCCTCCTACGCACCTGGTCAGGCCAGTCCCTTCGTGTTCTCGGATGTGCAATGGTGGATATAACGCACAGGAGCAAGGCCCTGACATTACCGCTTGTTGTCTTCAAGGGAGCCGGGTGCAACTACCTTGGACGAAACTGGCTTTCTCATCTGGGAATACACATCACGGACATCAATGGCGTATCAGACGACAAACTTGTTTCCAAGCTTCTAGACAAGTACCAGTTTGTGTTCGATGAGAACATCTCAGGAAACATTGGTCCTCAGGTACAGAAGGAGCAAAAACCGGTTTCAAAAAGCCACGCCGGTTCCTTTTGCCCTGCGGCCAGCTGTAGAAGCTGAATTGGATCACCTGCAAAGTCACGCCATAATCGAGCCTGCGCAGCATTCCGATTGGGAAACGCCTCTCGTGCTTGTTCGAAAGGAAAACGGCTCGTTGAGAATATGCGGCGACTACTCATGCACAGTGAATCAAGTGTCGAAGAAGGCAGATTACCCACTTCCCACTACGGATGAAGTGTTCAGCAACTTGTGCGGAGGCATGATCTTCAGCCCTCGGATTTGGTACAGGCTTACCAGCAACTTCACGTAACACCAGAGGCAGCAGAGATATTGAGCCTGAACACGCAGAAAGGGCTTCACAAAGTCAAAGGTTGCATTTCGAAATCTTTGCAGCTCCAGCCATTTTTCAACACTTCATGGAGACTGACATGTCGCCTTAGAAGACGACAACGAAGTGCGCGCGCGACTGTACTGGCGCTGTGGCACGAGCGCGAGCCTGGTGTCGAACATTGGCCAGGAGTGACTCCAACGCTTGAGCTACGCTTCTGAACTTGTTTACGTTTCCTGCACTTTACTAATCGTCTACAGCCTCAAGCGGCTGTACAGACGTAACAGTTGGCGACGAGGAAGACTGGACTCATCGGCACTCCACCGACGTCAAGGAAACGACATGGCGACGCCTGACTTTGGTCGGCTACCCGAATTCAGCGGCAGCTCCGGCTCCTGGAGATCCTCGTATGGGAGGCTACAGTTCTTCTTCGAGGGCTAACGACATTACGGACGCATCGAAGAACGTGCTCTCTGCTAACGCTGTGCGGGGAAGCGACTTATGACATCGTCTGCGCCCTCATTCAACCCAAGCAGTCCAACCAAGTGAGCTACGAGGACATAGTCGAGATGCTCAAGGCTCACTTCGATCCACGACCGTCTGAGGTCTTATGTAGGACACGATTCCAGCGCCGTGACCAACGGCACGACGAAACGGTCAGTGATTACATCACGGCGCTCAAGAAGCTGGCGGCAGATTGCAATTTTGGGACAAGCGCAGACACTGCGGCGAATCTGACAATGCTGCCTATGGACGTCTTGCTGCGTGATCGTTTCGTTTGCGGTCTTCAGAACGAGCAGGTCCAACAACGTCTGTTCGCAGAAAAGGATTTGACCTTAAAGAAAGCTTTCGACCTCGCACTGCGAGCTGAAAACGCCGTCGAAAACCAGAAGAACGTGAAACCGAATTTAAAGCGATTCACGAATCCTGCACAAGTATCTGCAAGACAGACAACCAAAGTCACTCGAGTACCTCTTCCCGAAAGAAGAAACAACGCTGTTGGCGTTGTAACGCGCAACGTAATCGGATACTTGCAAGTTCCAGACAGCCTCCTGCAACTACTGCAAGAAACGCGGACACATTGAAAAGGCCTGCCTGAAAAAGCGGAAAGAGGCAAAAACGAGCAATAGCATCGAATATCCCCGACAAGGAACTTCGACAGCTGCCTCAGCCCCATGACGACTCAGCAGGACTCACCAGACGTGGCCCTTTACGAGCTCAACACCTTAATCGACGCGTCCAGCACGCAGAAGGTCATGACTCGGCTAAGCCCACCCAAAGCTCCTATTCCTACCTGGGACCGTCCCAGACACCATGGAACACGGTGCACGTTGACTTCGCGGGGCCACTACTCGGGCGCACCTACTTGGTTGTTGTGGACGCATACACAAAGTGGTGGAAGTCCGGCACGTGACGCAAGCAACATCAGCGGCTGTTATCGACGTGCTCCGAAGCCTCTTTGCAACGTTCGGCATTCCCCGAAGGTCATCTCCGACAACGGAAAAGCATTCATCTCCAACGAGATGAAGCAGTTCTATGCGTCGAACGGCATACAGGCTGCAACCTCACCAGCGTACCACCCTGAAACAAACGGCCAGGCAGAACGCTATGTGGCGGAGCTGAAAAGAGCACTGCTGAGGGATGCAGACAAATCCATACAGTGCCGACTTGCAAGATTTCTGTATCGGCAACACACGACGATACACACTGCCACAGGAAAGACCCTGCGGGAGCGATGTTTGGGGCGAGAATTGCTCTGCCCTCTCGATCTTCTCAAACGGGAGGCGGATAAACAAATTCCTGAAAGCAGGAGGCGTTGCCAAAATCACGCCGCTTCACTGTGGGGATAGAGTGCTTATCCGGCAGTTTGTGAAAAAGCCAGATTGGTTGAAGGCGAAATATTGCGCCGCGTCGGACCACGATCCTGGCTTGTAAAAAGCGACCACAGAAAGGTTCGGCGTCACCTCAATCAAATGATGAAAACGAGTCAGACCGGACAAACAACGCAATCGCCGACAGATAGAGCGCAGCTGACGATCTCTTGGACGCACGCCAGAAGAGACACCGTCAAGCTCAACTGCTCAACCGCCTGACTCGCCCGAGATGCAGGACGACACTCCCTCGCAACGGTCGACGTCACAGGGAGGACCACTCGGCAACTGCGACCGCCAGAGGTTAGGCGAACGCCAGACCGCTATGGAGACGTCGTCTAAGGGAGGAAGAGTGACATGTCGCCTTAGAAGACGACAACGAAGTGCGCGCGCGACTGTACTGGCGCTGTGGCACGAGCGCGAGCCTGGTGTCGAACGTTGGCCAGGAGTGACTCCAACGCTTGAGCTACGCTTCTGAACTTGTTTACGTTTCCTGTACTTTAATAATCGTCTACAGCCACAAGCGGCTGTACTGCTGTAACAGAGACTATGCTATGTGACATCACAGGTGCATGCGCGTACTTAGATGACGTGATCATCAGTTGGAAAGACGCCAGGCAACACGCCGAAATACTGGATGAAGCACTGAAGAGGCTGCGCAAGTGCTACCTTGGGCTCGGCAAAAACAAGTGCTGTTTTTCAGTGCGACAAGTTTATTTCTGGGGCACCGAATCGACAGCACGGGCGCCCAAACCAACGAAAAAAAGTCCGAGCTATAACAGAAGCTCCAGCACCAAACTGCAAGCATGCACTTCAATGTTGTTGTTGTTGTTTTGTGGGGTTTTACGTCCCAAAACCAGTCTGATTATGAGAGACGCCTTAGTGGAGGGCTCCGGAAAATTCGACCAGCTGGGGTTCTTTAACGTTCACTGAAATCGCACAGCACACGGGCCTCAACATTTCGCCTCCATCGAAATGCAGCCGCCGCGGCCGGGATTCGATCCCGCGACCCTCGGATCAGCAGCCGAGTACCTTATCCACTAGACCACCGTGGCGGGGCCATGCCCTTCAATGATTTCTCGGAATGTTGGCTTTCTATGACGAATTCTTTAAGAACAGAGCAACAATTGCCAGTTGTCTCTACCAGCTCGTGCAGAAGGACGCCACTTGAAGATGGGAGACCAACCATCAAGAAGCATTCGATAAGCTTACGAGAATGCATCTCAGTGAGAATGTACTGGAACATTACGACAAACAGAAGGAGCTTCTCGTCTCATGTGACGCTTGACCGTGAGGCAAAGGAGCTGTTCTGTCTCAACGTGATGACCCGAATAGAGAGGCTCCTACCGCTTCCGCATGTCTGACGCTAGGGTCGACGGAAAGCGAGTATGCTCAGCTGGACAGAGAAGGCCTCGCTGTAGTGTTTGTAGTGCACAAGTTCCACAAGTATGTTGCGGCAATAATGATGATTTCTTCACCGATCATCAAACCGCTGCTCGGAATACTAGGTCCAGGAAAGCCAACGGCTCAATTCCTCTCGCCACGGATGACCAGGTGGTGTATCAAGTTATTGGCGTACGACTACAACATCGTCTACCGGCATGGCAAGAATCATCGAAACGCAGATGCGTTGTGCCGATTACCATTACCAGAACGCCTCGATGAGCCCTGGACACCAGGTGATGTACTGTTGTTTGAAGCTCTGTCGAGACCTCCGTTTACTGCTACAGAAAAAGCAAGTCTGACAAAACAAGACAGCATACTGGAGAGGTTGTACAAGGCAGTGCGGGATGGCACAGTGGAAAAACACACTGGAGAGGCGTTCGCTCCTTACCGACGAAGAGCGACCGCACTAGTATTTCATCGTGAGTGCATCATGCTTGGATCACGGTGTATCTTACCAAGCCCAGCATGATCTCACGTCCTGGCACTTCTACATGCTGTTCGGCGAGGCATGGTACCCACGAAAAATTACAGCATATCCACGGAGTGAATGATGATGAGTGGGCGAAGCTCGGGAGGTTCATCGTAGATCGTGCCGAGTTTCCTGAGTAATTTAGTTAACGCGCACGCTACGAATCCTCATGGTTCAACTATGCACAAGTGAAAATCTCCCACCGGCACTTCATTGCAAGTCAAGATCCAGTGCCCATATGTATATATATATATATATAGATATGCGTTGAGAAACGACGGACGAACGTGCGAAAATGTTTATTTGTTCCAAGCGTTTCGGCAGGAGGGCCTGCCTTTGTCAGGGAATACCTGGTATTCCCTGACAAAGGCAGGCCCTCCTGCCGAAACGTTGGAACAAATAAACATTTTCGCACGTTCGTCCGTCGTTTTCTCAACGCATACAAAGTACTGGATCCGCAGAAACGCTACTTGATATATATATATATATATATATATATATATGGGGTTGCCGGTGAACGCTTCTCCAACGCGAGCAGTCGGTATTTCTCAATCAAGAAACTCGCTAGGAGACGCTGCCTGCGCCAACGTTGTCTCTCGCGGGTGAGGGCGCATTCTCCTTCTTTGCGAGCTGTCCAGCGTTCCTCTAAGAAAGAGCGTTTGATTGTGCTTGTGGTTCGGTTAGGAAAGGACGCTACTTTCTGCAGCCCATGTAGGGAGCATGGCTAAGCGTCCGTGGGGGTGGGGGAAAGGGAGTGAAAGAGATAGAGAGGAGAGAAAGGCCGGAATGGAGGGCTCCGGAATTCAGACCACCTGGGGTTCTTTAACGTGCACTGACAACGCACAGTACACGGGCCTCTGGCATTTTCGCCTCCATCGAAAATGCGACCGCCGCGGCCGGGATCGAACCCGCGTATTTTGGGTGGCAGCCGAGTACTGTAACCACTACACCACCGCGGCGCACAAGCGTTTCCATAGCCAACGCATGCCTTTCGCTCTCTCTCTCTCTCTCTCTCTCACACACACAAGACAGCAGAGGCACGCGCCGGGAGAGAGGCACGCGCCGGGAATACATACATACAGGCGAACGAACGACCCACGCCTGAGGAGCTTCGCCCTAAAAGCGCGCAAGGAGCTACGTATGGTGGCTTGGAATCGACAGGTTGATCGAAGAAATGGTGCGACAGTGCCATGAATGCCGTTCTACGCAGAAGAACCCACCGAAAGCTCCTATTCCCACCTGCGACCGTGCCGAGACATGATGGCAATACGGTGCACGTTGACATCGCGGGGCCACTACTCGGTCCGCGCCTACTGCGGATCCGGCCTGACGGCCATTTTTCGACCACTAGGTGTCCCAATACCAAAGTTTCACGTTCTCCAAAGCGACATTTCTTGGAGTTCACTTTAAGTGCGGCTTCCTCCAGACATGTTAGGACAAGTTCGAGGCGGTGATTGTGTTCTTCAAATGTCCGGCCAAAGATTATGACATCATCCAAGTAGCATAAGCAGATTTCCCATTTGAGGCCCCGCAGTACCGTGTCCATAAATCTTTCAAACGTAGCGGGGGCACTGCACAAGCCGAACGGCATAACATTAAATTCGAACAAACCGTCTGGGGTTACAAAAGTCGTCTTTTCTTTGTCCGCCGGATCCATAGGAATTTGCCAATATCGAGATCGCAAGTCTACGGAGGAAAAGTAAGACAACGAATGGAGGCAGTCGATGACATTATCGATGCGAGGAAGCGGGTAGACGTCCTTTTTGGTTATGGAGTTAAGACGTCGGTAGTCACACAGAACCGCCATGACCCGTCCTTTTAAATGCGAAGCATTTCTTAGCGAACTTCGGCGAGTTTGAGCGTATCTATCTATCTATCTATCTATCTATCTATCTATCTATCTATCTATCTATCTATCTATCTATCTATCTATCTATCTATCTATCTAGCCGCCTACGATTTTGTGCTCTCCTGGCCGTTTCGCTAATCGGATGTTTACGAAAATTGGTATGCCACATCATGACTACATGACGAACATAAATGACAGGTCATAACATGAAAATCATGATATGCATGCCATGAGCGGCATGATTTACATGCCACAGTCTTAGTGCTCTCCTAGCCGTTTCGCTAACGGGATGTATGCAAAAATTGGTATGGCATAACATGACTGCCTGACGAACATAATGGCAGGTCATAACATGAAAATCATGACATGCGTGTCATGAGCGCATGATTTACATGTCACAGTCTTGGTGCTCTCCTGGTCGTCTCGTTAATGGGATGTATACAAAAATTGGTATGCCACAATATGACTGCAGGCGAATGTAAATGACAGGTGATAAATGAAAATCATGGCATGCATGTCATGAATGACATGATTTACATACGACGGTTTTGTGCTATCCTGGCCGTTTCGTTAATGGGATGTATACGAAAATTGGTATGCCACGACATGACTCCATGGCGAACATGACTGACAGGTCACAACATGAAAATCATGATATGCATGTCATGGGCGACATGATTTACATGCCACGCGTTTCGTTAGCGGGATGTATACGAAAATTAGCATGCCACAAGATGACTGCATCATGAACGTAAATGACAGGTAATAAATCATGACATGCATGTCATCAGCGACATGATTTACATGCCACGGTCTTGGTGCTCTTGGCCGTTTCGCTAGTGGGATGTGTAGGAAAATTGGTATACAACAATATGACTGCATGACGAACATAAATTACAGGTCATAACATGAAAAGCATAACATGCATGTCATGGGCGGCATGATTTACATGCCAGGCGTTTCTTTAATGGGATGTATAACAAAATTGCTATGGCACAACACGACAGCATGACGAACGTAAATGACAGGTCATAACATTAGAATCATGACACGCGTGTCATGACCGGCATGATTTACAGGCCATGGTCCTGGCGCTATACTGCCGTTTGGTTAATGGGATGTATGGGCTCCGTCTACTGACCAGAGGGCGCTACGTAGCTCTCGTCGGACGGCTCTGTCGCGCACGATGGAAACCGAGGCGACAGCGACGCGCGCGTTTCTTCGCTGCTTTTCGGGCGTGCTGCGAAGCATACGAACGCTCGCGGCGTCGCCCTTTGGAACAGTTTGGCGCAGGTTTGGAGCGCGCGTCTCAAAGGAAATAAACGAAAGAAGGGGGGACGGGCGGTCGCTGCTGCTATAGAGTTGGAGACGCGCATCGCGTTCGCGTATTTTCCTGTCACAGTCTGCCCAATTTTGCTCCTCTCCGCCAGGCAGTGCATTCTGGCGCTGATGTCGCACATGGAAAACTCGACTGCACGGAGCCTATACGAAAATTGGTTTGGCACAACATCACTGCATGACGATCATAAATGACAGGTCATAACATGAAAATCGTGACATGCATGTCATTAGCGGCATGATCTATATGCCTCTCGTTTCCTTAAAGGGATGTATACCAAAATTGCTATGGCACAACACGACTGCATGACGAACGTAAATGACAGGTCATAACGTTAGAATCATGACATGCGTGTATGAGCGGCATGGTTTACATGCCACAGTCTTGGTGCTCTTGTGGCTGTTTCGTTAACTTCATATGCACCAAACTCGGTATATCGATACAACAATGCAAATCTACTTTACGTTCCTGATGCGTGCTTCGCATTTCCTTGATTCCCACTGCACGTGGGATCTGCCAATTTTTTTCTAAGCAGGATAACTGGCGCTGCCCAGGGACTCGACGATTATTGAATGATACCGGTTTGTAGCATGTCGCTGACTTGCTGTGCGATGACCTTGCGCTCCGACGCGGAAACACGGTAGGGCTTTTGTCTGAGAGGATGCCCCGATCCCGTGTCGATCTTGTGACGACCGCATGTGCTCGGTACCTGAGTTATGGGTGCCTTTTGTGCGAAATCAAACACATTAGCGTATCTAGCCAGCAATCCGGCCAAGGCTCCGCGCTTCTGCGACGAATGAGACTTGCTGACCATTTTTAAGAACTCTGATTCCATCAAAGGGTCATCAGCAGCGTCCGACACTGTTGAGTCGCTCAGGGCTATAATGCAGATGTCACATTTCTCCTGAAACAAGGCAAGGTCATCCCCTTCGGGAGTACTACCAGCTCGGGCGCACAGTTCGTCCCCTTAAAGGAGTCTTCCCGCCAGTCATAGATACCACACAGCGCGGCACAAACACGTTTTTCTTCATACAAGGCAAAAGCAGGGGCTCAATCAATGCGTCGAATGAACCTGAACACCAGTCAATTTCGGAAGCGGTAACTTTCATGCTGGCCGTGGAAAGAGCCGGGAGTAACGCGTCCTTAGCTATAACGAGGTTCTGCCTCGTACAGTGAGGCTGCTGGGCGAGAGCGGACGATAGAGCGTCACCTGCGCCACAGTCTACAGTTCCGCCGCACTCTCGCAAAAAGTCGATGCCAAGGATAACGTCATGCGTTGAATGGGCAAGCACTACGAATTCCGCCTTGTAAGCATTGCCAGCAACGCGAACAGACATGGTTCATACGCCAAGCGGACACAGAGATCCACCGCTCACTGCGCGAAAGGTAGGGCTTGTCCAAATAAAACATAACCTTTCGGCCAAGCCTTTCTTTGAAAACTGAACTCATCACAGAAGCATTTGCACCGGTATCTATTAAGGCCATCGTGGGAACATCGTCAATAAACACATGAACTTGGTTCTCTAACGTTGAAACTGGTGGAGGCACACTTGTGTGCACAGCGGTACGTCCGGCGACCTCACATTCATCGGCCGCGCCAGCTAGTTTCCCAGCGGAGGGGACGAGAGCCGCGGTCGGGGCCGGGGAGATGGCGACCGTTGCTGGCGCGTAGTAGGTGGCGTCAAGCTCCGTACCGATGCGGGCGAGTGAGTACATACGCTCTGCTGGTACACGCGCTGTCGGTTATTCGAAGGCCAGTAGGAATAAGCGGGCCGTCGGCTTCGCCGTGGGAATGTTGCGGGCCGCTCAGGGTACATCCTGCGTCGACCACGTCGCCTAGGGCAAAGCCGAGCGACGTGTCCGCGAGCGCCGCACTGATAGCACACAGGAAGTTTGCGAGGCATACCGAAGTTCGTGTTGTTGTGAGAGTATTCGGCGTACTCTTCCCACTCCGGTGCGAACAAAGGCGATTGGCTGTTGTAGCTGAAGCTGTCGCATGGCACGTAGGGCTGTTTGAAGTAAGTAGCCGCTTGTGGTTGAGGTCTCGACCGTGGTACGCAGTCAGGACAGCGACGCTTATCAAACTTTGCGGCATTTATAGTTGCCAATGAGGTACGGCCGCACGGGAAGTCGCCAGCCTGCACGGGAGTCGAAAGATGCCGACGGAATTCCTGGCGTACAATGAGTCCAATGGTAGAGGAAAGGTCAGCGGTCGTGGAATCTTGGCAAATATCGACTGCGGCAACCGTCGCGACGTTTGCCAGCCGCCCGAACTTCGAATTGATACGACGAGTCTTCAGAGTCTCAAAGGTTCTACAGTGCGCGATTACGTCGGCGACACATTCCAGGCTCTCTTTGCCAATGAGGAAATGGTATACATCCTCTGCAATACCCTTGAGAATGTGGCCCACCTTGTCTTCTTCCGACATGTTGGAGTCCACGGCCTTCCACAGCTTCAGGATTTCTTCTATGTATGTCCGGCAAGTCTCACCGGTGACCTGAGCCCTCTTTGACAACATTTCTTCCGCGCCTTTCTCTTTAGTGGATGGATCTCCAAAGCACTTCTTAATTTCCTCCACAAATATTTGCCACGTTGTGAACGAGTCCTCGTGGTTCTGAAACCATATCAGCGCGGCAAACTCCAGGAACAACCCCACGTGAGCTAACTGACCGGCAGCATTCCAGCCATTGGACCGGCTCACCCTTTGATAGTGGTTGAGCCATTCATCCACATCGTCACCAGGTTTTCCCGTGAAAGTTCGCGGCTCCCGGTAATGGAAAGGTGACATTGAAGACCGTGATACGGTGTCTCGGTTCGAGGGGGCGTCTCCCTCCGAGATAATGTCTGGAGATAGCGGTGCCAAGCCTGCTAGACGGCTGTGGTGAAGCTCGGGATGCTGCCTTTCCGTCTTTAGTGCACGGCGTCGCTGCGTAATGACTTGGTAGCAGGTAGCTTACCCAGCACCTCACACCACAATTGTGACGACGGATCGCGTTTATTTACAAGATGGAAAAATGGGTACACTCGCGTAGCTCAGACAAAGCAGATGGCCGCTCGAGCACCGTTCACCTTCGTTCTCCTCGTCTGCTCCCCGCTAGCACGTTACAATATATCTGCAGCGAACTACGTCTCTGAACCCTTGGCACTATCTACCGACCACCGGCACAGCGGTCGCGACACGGTTCATGTCAGCCGAATTAAACCGTATTATGACCTCCTGATCCTACCAACACCATAAGTCGCCAGGTTGGATCCTCTTCTCGCCAGGTGGATATTGTAGTGATGAGGAGGAAGAAGAAGCGCTTTGGCATGTGTCGCTGTGCGCGCGATCTTCGTGTCGCGTCGTGTCGGCTCTCGAATGCCTTGTCGATCTCACTGCATCCTCTGCACTGTAATAAATCGTCATACGACACAGGTAGTACCAGAGGCATAATTATTTTAAATACTTCTAATGATGCTGTAGTAATTGAAGCAGATGAGATATTTCTCAACAATAATAAATTGTTCCCGAGCAGGTGGTTTGCTCGGTGATCATATTAAAAACTTAAAATAAACACAACTGTAGCCACAGGTGAATTTTCTAATGACAAGAAGGGAGGATTGCATATATATTCAAATACGCTTAGTCCATTTCATTTCCACTTCACTTGGTCTGCTATGGTTTACAGCAGCCTACTATGCCGAGTTGATGAAAATTATTCAAGTGTTACGCAAAGCTCGATGACATAGGTCGTTAGTGGTTATATTGACTGAATTTTGTGCACTGCATCTTCAGCGCCACAGTCATCCAAGTACCGCCGAGAATTTCGTGCAGCAAGCCCAAAAATGAGCAACGGGTACATCTAGTGCCCGATGAACATGCTTGGACATATATGCATGCGTATCGGGTATTTCGGGTAAGGGAATATCCCTAAATCACGCTCTTGACCCACTGGCGTCTGCATCAACTGAAGGTCCCGCCTTGTTATGTAAGATTCCTATAATCTTATCTTGTAGAGGAACACACAATATCTTATGTTCTAAAGAACACCAATGTTCGGTGCCATACTTTCCTATCTCGAACATATTTCCTTTCTATTTTTGAAAATTTTCCTATGAAGCTAAATGTTCAAAGTCAGAGGATATACTGGTCTTAATGTCCATAATATTTTGTCTTTGGCGCGTCACCAGCAAGCGTCTTATTCTTGCTTTTTTTACTGTTCCGCAGGGCCAAATGGTGGAGTTACAAAGTGCCTGGGATGTAAGCAGTTGTTCTGTTTTTAATGTAATTTTTAGTGTCAGCGCAGTTAAAGGTGTGCTTTGCTGTATCGATGCACCCTTGGATCGAGCATTGCTAGCATGCTGACGTTCGAAAAGCCATGGTGCATATGTGCTGCGATGATTCTGGCTTCACGAAGGCAGAATCCCGCTCATAGAATACTTTTGTTATAACAGAGAAAGAAAGAGAGAGACAGAAAGAGCGGGTAAGCTTTATTGTCATAAACAGTCAGTCGAGAAAAGCAGGCGAGGCCCCTCGTCCAGACTACCGCTGCCCCAAGCAGAAGTGTGGAAGAAGAGCCTCGCTCACTTTTCTCTGACTACAGTTGTAGAACGCCGTGCCTTCCTACCTGCAGTGCTATGTGGCCGCAGTCCGTGGTGGCAGGTCCCGGTAACCACTGTAGGTTATCGGGACGGGCTGTCCTTTGGCATTCCGAAACCAGAGCAGAAAACCATGCTGCCAAAGACTACGCACGTATTTGTTGTGACAATAGTCTCCCGAGACTGGTCTCTTCCGGCGAATGTATATGATGGGCGGTAATGTTGAGCGTGTGCTGATGTTCTTACTAAGAAAGAGGTAGAGCGTACGTTTTCAATTATCATAGGCCCGATCTAGAGAGTATGGCGAGGTTTATTTCTGCGAAATGTTAATAGAAACTCAAGGGTGCCTTGACACAACAACCAACCAATGAAGGGGAACAAAGCAACATTTGCGAATAAAGGCAAAGCGTGCAAGGTAACACGCGAGTTTTCTCAAAGCTTCAAGTAGTCTCAGCAAGGGTGTACGCATGGTGCGGAAGAACTCTACGCAAGTGAAGCGTCGCTGTGAGCAAGGAACTGTCACAGTGGCTCGTCCACAATTACCGCCACATCGAAGCTGATGCTGCCGCAGGGATAGTGGCGTCGAGGTCACGGAGAGCATTATGCTCACATGGCTTACACATGGTTGGTGGAAACATGGTAGGCTTGCGAATACGACCGGTTTTCCTTGGAATCCAGGATGGAGATGGATGAGACCGCACATATTTCCTGCCACACATCTCGAAGCTCTCGCCCGGCAAGTGAACACTTGGGCCTATATGCGGTTGTGCCGTTGGTGGCTACGGTACGTCCATTCGCGATTATAGCGGATAACTTCCCCATCACGTGCACGCTGCTCCAACACCACCGTTGCCACCACATGGTGCCTCACATGCACACTCCTGGCGCACCCTGAATTAGTGTTTCCTGCGGGCTTTGTAGATTGCTGTCTTTCATCGTGGTCTTTATTGCTGAGGCATTAAACCTGCGCTTTTGCGTCGCTGTTTAGTCAATCGCGCCTTCAGCAAAACACCATGCACTACACTCGCACATTTTGCCATTGCAGACTGCCACCATACCAAGTAATATAATAAGCTTGCTTAGCCTGGGGACCATTCAAAAATATTCTTGGAGATAGGCTAGAACCTGTCCAATAAAAACGAACACTGTCAGTCAGCTATGACCACAAATTCAGAATTCACCATCATACTAAGTATTACAATACGCTTGCGTAGCGTGGGGATCGTTCACAAATATTCTTTGAGATAGGCTGGAACCTCTCTAAGAAAGAGGAACACCTTCATCTGTCGCCACAAATTCCAAATTAAAAAATCAGGATAAATCTGGGACAGAAGTTATTGTATACACAGTAACTAAAATACTGTCGCCCTTCCGCAAAAAGGATGCTTTGGTAATCTTTAAAGATTAACTGTTCCTTAACGAAGAGGAAATGGAAATTTACTGATTGCTAGCTTTCTGTCCGTTGCCCATTCCTACACCCGCGAGTCTCTGTGGGACGAAGCGATGCCGCGCATAAAATTTCCTGCATTTCGACATCATCACAAAGAGCAAATCAGCTTGTGTGTTTACTGTGAGGGAATACAAGTGGTTAAAGGCCATGTTCACGAGAGGTGGCGATGAGAGGAAGACGGTCGGCGAACAAAGAGATCTGCATGTATAATAGCTCTTCTGAATACTTAAGTCCTTTGTCCGAACTCACTAGGAACTTGATTATTTCCGTTTTTCCGTCTGAAAACGATGCATTTTTATTCAGGCATTCCATTTCAAAATCTATGTCCTCCATTTTTTTTAAAAATTCTCTAAGACACACTAAAGTGTTCTCTCCAGGACACCGAAACACTACGATGAATTCTCGCTTTCGCACATTCACAATTTTGATTAAATTATTCATTACATTTCACTTGTACACCGCGCTAGAGTAATGTCAACATATTTGTTCCTATATTGCGAATGGAGGGCGCAGAGAAATCGATGTCTGCTTAAGCCTAACGAAATTAAATTTATGTCAGATTTGTTTTCTCAATCGGAGATAAGAGCTGGAAGAAATCCAAATAAGCGGCGAATGAGTTGGTGAGAATTTGGTAAGTGGAGGTAAGAAGGCTTCTTGGAAAGCGAAATATACTATAACGGTCAGATTGCCTCGTGAGTAATGTGAACAGGAAGGAAAACGAGAACAACCATGACACTTTCCTAAATCTATGCTATACAGTTCCTGGAGATAACAAAACAGCAGGAGCAAATGGTCGCAATGGTGTTCGTGGGAAACACTAGCCACCAGGAGGTCGTCGAGATAAGCAAAGACGAATGGGACTCAACTTCCAGCGCCTTTTCCTCTCCAACATCGCCCGCATTATCATACGACTCGCCGACCTCCTGAAGTCCGTGAAAGGTCCGACCTCCCCGTTGACTTGGACGCCTGACGCCAAAGCGTCCTTCCAAGCTGCCAAAAATGCATTAGCCGACACCACTCTGCTGGCGTATCCTCTGCACGTTGCACTAATGCGCCTTGTCACCGATGCATTGGGTATGGCTGTCATCATAAATCTGGTCCTTGAATCTGCTCATTGTATGACGAGATTCAATGACATCACACAGGACTAGAAATTGCAAAGGTACGCTTTCCCAGCACTACATAAAAAATTAACCAAATGACAGTCTATCGAATGGCGGCAGGTACAGACCAGAAACTATCGGAGCCCGGCTGTATTGCACGTCATTTACCCACACCTATGCAAAACAGATTAATGTAACTAATGTGGTCCTGGAGCTACTCTGGAACACGTATTACGGGAGTGCTGAGGGAGTACAAACTTTAATCACGATGCAGCTTCCAGCGGCCGCCTGTAATGGAATTCTTCAAGATTAAGGTGAACGCACGTTGCATCTGATGACGGCAACGTGTTCAATAATACGGCGAAGCTGCTTTCTGTTAAGACTTTATAACAATAACAACAACAAACATCGACATGGAGCAACAAACTAATCAACGAAAATATAAATCAACACTTTGGAACAGAGTGAACGACGAAAACAAACAAACATGCGTGTAAAGTCAGCAGAGTTCAGAACAGTCTCACCGAGGCTGCTCAACTGGTGCGGGAGAAGTCCACACACGTGAAGCGACGGCGTGAGCTGGAGGTCTTCAAGGAGCGGTGCTGCATCGACAGTGGTATCTCTGTGGTGCCGGCCAGGAGCTCATACGACTGGCAGCGGAGTCTCGGGAAGCCTCACACTCCCGTTCGTGACTCGACGATACAAAGTAACACTCGGGCCTACACGCGACCGTGCTAGTTGTAGCTCCTCCAGGAAGAAGGAGGCGGACCGAGAAGGCGCAGACTCGTGGACCTCCTCGCTAGGTTTTCGTTCGGCGGGACAGCACTCCGATAATACCCGACGGTGTTATCGAAGGCCCGAGCGCCTCGTCAGGCGTCAGACGGAGACGGAGTCAGGAACTCGGTACCAAGCGGAGCCATAGACCTCGACTCTTGGGGCCACGCCAGGCACTCGTGACGACGCCCGACCGTGGTTCTGGCAGAAAGCTCGCTTGCCCCGTCCGCGCTGGAGGAGCGCCGCCTTGCTTCTCCCTAACATGGCGCCCCAAGTGCACGCGCCACGCTCCATCTTTTCTATTAACGGCCGCATTTATCCGCCCGTCGTCGTCATCTTCACCGCCTCACGTGCAGAGCCGGCGCTTCTTCGTGGCCGCTTCCTCTATGGCGCAGTCGCAGGATTACCAAACGCAACAAGCGCGCACTTCCCCCATGACATCGCCTCTTTGCGCGCCGAGAAGCTGTGTTGCTGAGCTCTGCTCTTGCAGATCAACTTTTGGCTGTCCCGTGGGCCGAGAAAACAGCCAGGACTCAAGAACCCCTCGCCGCTACTTAGGTGGGACCTTTCGCTGGCTCCACCAATCGCAGGACATTTTAATAGAGTTCTTTGACTGAGTGACTGATTGACTGAAGTGGTTCCCCATAAAAACCAAGAGACATTTAGTTTTGTTCATTCCCACCTAGCGAATGTTGAAAATGGCTTGGTACATATTAAAGCTAACGAATGAAACTAGAAATGAAAACCACAAGAACGCGCGTGTTGCTAAACATATTTGCCATTTCTTCGCAGTGGAAAGGCACGAGGGGACACACAAGACAACACAGAAGGCAGCTCTTTGTGCCTTCTCTTCTTATCACTTGTTTGCTTCGTATCTTAAAAAACCGTAGAAATTAAACTATTGACTGACACTGTCCACCTATTCATACCTGTAATATAGCCACATCGGTCACCAGTATTATTTAGCTTGCCTTACTTTAGTGAAACGTTGAAATGTTTTTTTTTTTTTTTTTGCTTGAAGTAAGGTAGCTTTCATATCCTTGCAGTTCGTCTCAGGAAGTGGGGACAATATGTACGTCATGTACAGGAACTTCAATAGCAGTAACTCGTCGTGTATTATGGCTTCACGTATGGCACAAGACAATGATACTCACAGAGCGGAGTACAGAACACGCTGGTACAACCTGACAGCTGGGGAACCGTAAGTTGGCTCTTTCCGAGCTTTCACATTTCGATTGAGTATATCTTCTGACATTTTATTTAATTTATCCTCATTTTGTAGCGTTAGCTACACTGGCCTAGCCAAGCCCGTTTCGCGCTGCACATCAAGAGCCGTGCTGCGCATGCGCAAGGATCAGTGATGTCACACAGCTTGCGCACCGGAGCCCCGGGGCCGGCACCTCTCGCGCACTCCGCCGCCGCCGCGATCGACTCACCGCCGCGGGTCTGCGCATTCCAGAGGAGTGACGTCGTAGCCGTGGTAGACGCACTGGTGCCGGCGCGCGCTCGCTGTGCAGTCGCTGTCTGACACTGCGCTGGAGCTGCTGCGCTTCTGACTGGCGTTTGCCAGTGTGGAAGCACCATTGATGTTGTCTATCAGAGACAGACAGACAACTTCAAATACTTTGTTGGGGCCATAGAGACGGCAGCGTGTTACTTCACTGATCACCGAGCCGTCTTTGTGGCAATAGAGATGCAACGTGACGTTGAGCAAAAATAAATATACATGTGCCACATAACACGTATACCGCGTGTGTGTCATTGGCGCAGCAGTAAGCATGACAATCAAGCTAATCCTAGACAATCTAGACAACCAGGAAAGCTAAGAATAATCAGCTGAACCTTTGCTAATGCTACGTATATCCTGGCATAGCCGAGCTAAGCCACTGCAACATTTTTTTTAGAGTTGCCTGTGTCATGGCGACTTTCGGTAAGCGATGATGAAAGTGCTGTAGTTCATGCCTATTAACGATGATTTAGTATCTCCGCATCGTCTGAACACCGAAGGAAAGGTAACTTACAGCATATTGCTAGATAGACTAGGGTAGAGGAGGTATAAAGCGCTCTAGGTGGCCGTCTCATGTCTCACAGAATTAAAAGCGATCCTAATAACTGGTAAGACAGCATCCCAATTTTCCTGGCCTGAAGAGACATGCATTGGTAACATTTTAAGCAACGCTGGGATCTTATGCTTGGTCAATCCATTGGCACGTGGGTGATAGGCTGCTGACTGTAGGAACTCGGAGACGCACAACATAAGCAATTAACTCACGACATCAGTCTTAAAGTGGCGACCATGGTGGCTTAAGATCACGCGAAATGGCTCGTATCGGAGTGAATCGAACTCAGAAGCCTTGAATACGGTGGCGTTCGTTCTAGTCGCTGTCATGCGGTAGCATGTAGGGTAGTTAGCGCACAGGATTATCCATAGGTTCCCTCTTGAGGAGCACGTAAACGCTCCTGTCAGGTTTCCGCTAACTTTTCTGAGAGGGGGAACGGGAGGTTACTGGCTCTGCTTGACCAGATCAGGCGGTAGTTGAGTGCTTGTTGCTCTGACTCTATGCATGGGTGGCTATACGGGCCTCAAAGGTGTTTCACATTCGAGGCCAGTGAAACCCTTCTCTAGTGCGGCTACGTGTTCGCGCTGCTTCGAGATGACGAGCGGCTGGATAAGCTTGCATAAACCAAAACGCAGACAATCAAAAATATTTGGGAACCACCAGCAGAAAGTTAGCGCCAGTACTGAATAAATTGTCATTGTAAAAAACTCCATCTAGGTTACAGTATCAGTTTGCTTCAATAAAGCCTCGGGCTGCAGAGAAGATGCTTTTTAAGGTTAGGTCTTTGCGCTGCATTATGCCAAATGAGAAGACATCGGGAAACTCAGGCGACAGCGAAGAGATAATGTGGTCGAAGTTGCGGCATCCTAGAAACGTCTCCTGCATCGTCATTTCAACGACCATAAAAACGTGTTCTTGTGGACGCATCGCCCATCACCAATGGTGACTGGATACGTCATGAAACCTTACAAACCAACAAAACGAATGGTGGTCGGTTACCACGGTGAAATGGTGACCATAGACGCTCACGCTGAGCCTCTGTACGGGAAATACTGCCACTAAGCGCTCTTGTTGAGTCATAGCACAGTTGCGTTCTTTTTTAGGGGCGAAGCTCCTTAGGGTGTGGGTCGTTCCCTCCTCTGTAGTAGTATGTCCGTAGTAGTATGTATGTAGCCACTTCGCGCCGCCGGGAGGCTCGCGCTCGCCCTCGGCGCGAGCCTCCCGGCGGCGCGAGCTCTCTTACTCTTCCATCTGCTGTCTTGTGAGAGAGAGTGGAGACAGAGAGAGAGAGAGAGAGAGCGAAAGGCGCGCCTTGACTATGGAAACGCTCTTTCTTCGATGAATACTGTACCAGCCAGCAAAGAAGGAGAACGCGCCCTCACCCGCAAGAGACAATGTTGGCGCAGGCAGCGTCTTCTAGCGAGTTTCTTAATTGAAAAATACCAACTGCTCGCGCTGGAGAACCGTTCACCGGCCACCCATATATATATATATATATATATATATATATATATATATAGGCACTGGATCTCGACTTGCAATGAAGTGCCGGTGGGAGATTTCACTTGTGAGTAGTTGAACCGTAAGGATTCGTAGCGTGCGCGTTAACTAAACTAATCCAGAACTCAGCACGATCTACGATGAACCTCCGGAGCTTCGCCCGCTCATCATCATTCACTTCGTGGATATGCTGTGGATTTTTTTACTTACATTTTACTTACTTACATGTTGGCCACCATATGTTTTTTTTTCGTCAGCGCTGATCGAAGATGGCACCGATAACAGTACCACTTGCTTCTGTGTGAATCTCCGGTGGTAATGAAGCACGAAATGTGCCGAAGCATTGGCCGGGGAATTAAAAGCTTCAGTTGGCGAAAAGCGTCGGAGCACTCGAGAGTCCACTGAAACGGAGCGTTGTTAGGTAAAAGATTCGCCAGCGACATCTGAGGACCCGTGTGCGAACAGCCGGAATATGAGCAGAGCCCCAGGAAACTTATAGCTCTTTCAGAGATATTTGTTTCACGAATGATTCAACCGCTGCTGTCTTCTGCGGGTAGGGTATAATTCCATCGTAATCTAAGACACGTCATAACACCAGTGTTTGGCGCTTGCCAAAACATCACTTCTTCAGATTGAGCATCATCGCTGCCTTCCTTATGCAGTCGAATACGGTATCAAAGGAATGTATTGTTCCTCAACATGACATCAAGAAGGTATCGCGTGCAAAACTGCCATTTAATTCCATGCAGAATGGTGTCCATGAAGGTTGGAAATGTTGCAAGCACATTGCACTATCCAAAGTGTATATAGCCCATCATGCGTAGTATTTCCCTTTTCTCCTTGTCGTCAGCATGTATGGGGATGGCCAGTAGCCTAGTCTCAGATCACATAAGAAAAGTAGGCTTCGCAGTGAAAGTAGTATTTGGCGTTATCAATACGCCGCATCGCACAGACGTCTTTCTTATTAACGGAATTGAGTCTGCACTACTACATGAACAGTCTCTACGTACCAGCTTTGTTCTTCACGAGGATGATCGGAGCGTCCCAGAGGTTCGCCCATTTTTGAACGAATGCTTTGGACAGCACGTCTTCCACTTGCCAGTTAATCACCTTGAGCTCTGATGACGGGCTTCCGCTGCGTGGGACGCGTACCCACGGTGTCGATCTGATGGCGTATTCGATACGCTGAGAATGGAGGTGTTCTGCTGTTCTTTTTTTTAAATGTGGAGCACTTTCGAGTGCTTGGGAGAATGTCCAGGAGTGCGCTACACTTACTTTGACTAAGCGCCTTACTGATCATTTGTACAAGCTGCGAATCTTAGGGCGCAAACATACGTTCTCGTTAATAGCATCAACTAGAGCGACAGTCCTCGACGGCTTGGGTGTAAACAAAGTAGCTTTTACGCCTCGGGGTAATACTGCAGACAACATTGAACTATTGATACTTCTTACACCTCTGCGTCCTTGAATTAGAGACACTATGCAATGGGGTACTAAAATGTTTTTTTCATACGGGCTAAATTAATCGTTGAAGCGTGGCGTCGAACATGGTAGGGTCGTCACTGGAGCACCTAATTGAAACACACACTGCCGATAAGGGGGGAACAACTGTGCCCTCGCAGAAAAAGATCTACCATGCACAAAGAGGTTCCCACTTCTACATTTACTCCACAGTTGTTCAAGTATCGCTATACATGGACCTTTTTGTGACAGCAAATACTGTAGATATTACTTCACTGCACAAGCCCGCGGTTTCGGTGCAAACTGACGCAAGACCTAATGTAACGCCACTCGCACTACGAAACGTCGCATCAAGGTTTGGACAAATCATCACGTTTAGTACGAAATTATCCTAAAACTCCCACTCATCGCCAAAATGGCCACATCGCTATTTACAATTGACATTGCATCTATTCCAGCAACAAGTGCACGAACTTGTCGCTTGAATTAATGCGGTAGTGCCGCGTATCTTGCGGCTTCACTTCTCTTGGCAAGACGACTAGTTTTCCGGTGGCGGTGACGCTGCTGGCGACGTTAAGCTTCGATCAAAGGCCGGTGAGGATACTGCACACGAGTAAGCTTACGTGGTGGTTACGCAGACGACGGGTGATGACAACGCTGGGTATAACAAAGAATGGTTGTCGCTGGTATGAAGATCGATCACTGTGAAATCACGAGGTTTGAACACAGATGCCACAGATGAAGCACAATGCAAAAGGTCAAGATACACGTGGCTGCTCGAAATAAGGCGCACTCTCTGCAGAAACGGGGAGTAGTGCCGCACTTCGCGGACGCTATAGCCGAGCTTCCAGAAATTCCGTACAATGCGACGAATTATCAATAAAGGATCGTATAACGATATTGCATCTACACTGGCCACGGTATGGACGTTAGGCAAAGGTCCAAAATTTTAGTCCGGCGCGTATTCAGCGCTTCAAACATGCGGCAGTGTCGGGCAGCGAGTTTAGGCTCTTTCCCAAATAAAAAATTGTACGTGTTCGCCTACTCCCTCAAGAACCTATCGAACCTTGTCTTCTTCGGGCATCTTGATATTTACGACTTCGCAGAGCTTGAAAATTCCATTGATGTACAACGTACATAGCTCCACGGGAAGCTGATCCAATGATAGCTCTGTTTCCTGTTATTCCGTTTTGAACTGTAGGAGCACTCTTGGTTTTTTCCACAAGATATCGAGTGGGTCAACAGGCCCTCATGGTTCTCAGGACGCCTGAGCCCCGTGTTACGACAACACATACCTGAACTTCATTTTAAAAAAAGCAGCGCACGGGAACGGACACGCACGAAGTAATGATGATTGATGATGATCCCTCACATTTGACATCTATACACTGGGTGATTAGGAAAATGACACAGAGCGCTATGTTTCTTCTTTTCGTCTTCGTTCCTGTGTGGTGACTTTCAGAGTGAGTCCAGCCAACTGTACGTGCATGGTATCTTGGTATATTACTGGTTTCGCTGCATAATCCCAGCTGTTGGATCAGTTCACCTGGTTATATTTCTTGGGCCACTCCTCGGCGTCTTCTCCTGAGGACCCGCCCAAGTTCAATGGCAATTTGTAGTACGTTAGGAAACCCGTGGGACACCGGTAGTGGTCTAGCCTTGGGACACCTCGATGGGACTCCTCAATAGTGCACAACAAGGTGGAGTAGCTTATTCTGCGCTGTCCGTTACCCACTGTGCTTGCACAACACAGGGGCACTTCTACCGTGCGTACTATCAGCCACAGTACTAACAAACAACAGCTATGTAGGCCGGAGCAGCTGCGAGACCACAACGCCTGCCACTCCATTTCCCAGCACCATCTGTTCTAGAGTGTTCTGAGTGAATTTGAACTCACTGAAGCCAGTGCCTTGTCACAGCGGATAAATTTTCCTCCAGGACGCCTAAGCAGTGTTCTGTTGAATTTCTTTTCTTAGCCCATTGTACACGAAGATTTGGCGTTTTAGTACGTGTGCATTCGTCAAGGAACCCCAGGTCGTGAAAATTTCCGGGGTCCTCCTCTCATAATGATGTCATAGTTTCAGGAAGTTAAGCTCTAGACATCAATTTGCGAATTCGTGTTTCCCTTTGCCCACATTCATCTTGGCAGCGCATAAGTGCGGTGCGTCTTCCATTGGGCGAATACGGAGACAGCGATGCTACCTTAAGTAGGTGACGCGCTTTTGTTTTGGCTGCTCACAAACATGATGGGTGATTGGACAGTGCAGCATTCTGCACTGCACAGCCGTGGCGTGGTTGACGATATTATAGCGATAGAATATTGGCGACAAGTAATGCTTTGTTTTCGCTCATGATCGACACTGAAACATCGTTTTTCTAGTAATACGGCGCACGCCTTCCCTGAATTCTTCCTGAAGTGACCAAGCATCACTTTTTTCAACATGCCCAGGCACAATAACAATCAGCCGCAAAGGCTCCCGTGAATACGCAAGGCAAATATTTT
>CM023482.1:41037646-41072841 GCA_013339685.2 Hyalomma asiaticum | reverse complement strand
CGTAGTCTTTGGCAGCATGGTTTTCTGCTCTGGTTTCGGAATGCCAAAGGACAGCCGTCCCGATAACCTACAGTGGTTACCGGGACCTGCCACCACGGACTGCGGCCACATAGCACTGCAGGTAGGAAGGCACGGCGTTCTACAACTGTAGTCAGAGAAAAGTGAGCGAGGCTCTTCTTCCACACTTCTGCTTGGGGCAGCGGTAGTCTGGACGAGGGGCCTCGCCTGCTTTTCTCGACTGACTGTTTTATGACAATAAAGCTTACCCGCTCTTTCTGTCTCTCTCTTTCTTTCTCTGTTATAACAAAAGTATTCTATGAGCGGGATTCTGCCTTCGTGAAGCCAGAATCATCGCAGCACATATGCACCATGGCTTTTCGAACGTCAGCATGCTAGCAATGCTCGATCCAAGGGTGCATCGATACAGCAAAGCACACCTTTAACTGCGCTGACACTAAATTACATTAAAAACAGAACAACTGCTTACATCCCAGGCACTTTGTAACTCCACCATTTGGCCCTGCGGAACAGTAAAAAAAGCAAGAATAAGACGCTTGCTGTGACGCGCCAAAGACAAAATATTATGGACATTAAGACCAGTATATCCTCTGACTTTGAACATTTAGCTTCATAGGAAAATTTTCAAAAATAGAAAGGAAATATGTTCGAGATAGAAAGTATGGCACCGAACATTGGTGTTCTTTAGAACATAAGATATTGTGTGTTCCTCTACAAGATAAGATATAGGAATCTTACATAACAAGGCGGACCTTCAGTTGATGCAGACGCCAGTGGGTCAAGAGCGTGATTTAGGGATATCCCTTACCCGAAATACCGATACGCATGCATATATGTCAAAGCATGTTCATCGGGCACTAGATGTACCCGTTGCTCATTTTTGGGCTTGCTGCACGAAATTCTCGGCGTTACTTGGATGACTGTGGCGCTGAAGATGCAGTGCACAAAATTCAGTCAATATAACCACTAACGACCTATGTCATCGAGCTTTGCGTAACACTTGAATAATTTTCATCAACTCGGCATAGTAGGCTGCTGTAACCATAGCAGACCAAGTGAAGTGGAAATGAAATGGACTAAGCGTATTTGAATATATATGCAATCCTCCCTTCTTGTCATTAGAAAATTCACCTGTGGCTACAGTTGTGTTTATTTTAAGTTTTTAATATGATCACCGAGCAAACCACCTGCTCGGAACAATTTATTATTGTTGAGAAATATCTCATCTGCTTCAATTACTACAGCATCATTAGAAGTATTTAAAATAATTATGCCTCTGGTACTACCTGTGTCGTATGACGATTTATTACAGTGCAGAGGATGCAGTGAGATCGACAAGGCATTCGAGAGCCGACACGACGCGACACGAAGATCGCGCGCACAGCGACACATGCCAAAGCGCTTCTTCTTCCTCCTCATCACTACAATATCCACCTGGCGAGAAGAGGATCCAACCTGGCGACTTATGGTGTTGGTAGATCAGGAGGTCATAATACGGTTTAATTCGGCTGACATGAACCGTGTCGCGACCGCTGTGCCGGTGGTCGGTAGATAGTGCCAAGGGTTCAGAGACGTAGTTCGCTGCAGATATATTGTAACGTGCTAGCGGGGAGCAGACGAGGAGAACGAAGGTGAACGGTGCTCGAGCGGCCATCTGCTTTGTCTGAGCTACGCGAGTGTACCCATTTTTCCATTTGTAAATAAACGCGATCCGTCGTCACAATTGTGGTGTGAGGTGCTGGGTAAGCTACTGCTACCAAGTCATTACGCAGCGACGCCGTGCACTAAAGACGGAAAGGCAGCATCCCGAGCTTCACCACAGCCGTCTAGCAGGCTTGGCACCGCTATCTCCAGACATTATCTCGGAGGGAGACGCCCCCTCGAACCGAGACACCGTATCACGGTCTTCAATGTCACCTTTCCATTACCGGGAGCCGCGAACTTTCACGGGAAAACCTGGTGACGATGTGGATGAATGGCTCAACCACTATCAAAGGGTGAGCCGGTCCAATGGCTGGAATGCTGCCGGTCAGTTAGCTCACGTGGGGTTGTTCCTGGAGTTTGCCGCGCTGATATGGTTTCAGAACCACGAGGACTCGTTCACAACGTGGCAAATATTTGTGGAGGAAATTAAGAAGTGCTTTGGAGATCCATCCACTAAAGAGAAAGGCGCGGAAGAAATGTTGTCAAAGAGGGCTCAGGTCACCGGTGAGACTTGCCGGACATACATAGAAGAAATCCTGAAGCTGTGGAAGGCCGTGGACTCCAACATGTCGGAAGAAGACAAGGTGGGCCACATTCTCAAGGGTATTGCAGAGGATGTATACCATTTCCTCATTGGCAAAGAGAGCCTGGAATGTGTCGCCGACGTAATCGCGCACTGTAGAACCTTTGAGACTCTGAAGACTCGTCGTATCAATTCGAAGTTCGGGCGGCTGGCAAACGTCGCGACGGTTGCCGCAGTCGATATTTGCCAAGATTCCACGACCGCTGACCTTTCCTCTACCATTGGACTCATTGTACGCCAGGAATTCCGTCGGCATCTTTCGACTCCCGTGCAGGCTGGCGACTTCCCGTGCGGCCGTACCTCATTGGCAACTATAAATGCCGCAAAGTTTGATAAGCGTCGCTGTCCTGACTGCGTACCACGGTCGAGACCTCAACCACAAGCGGCTACTTACTTCAAACAGCCCTACGTGCCATGCGACAGCTTCAGCTACAACAGCCAATCGCCTTTGTTCGCACCGGAGTGGGAAGAGTACGCCGAATACTCTCACAACAACACGAACTTCGGTATGCCTCGCAAACTTCCTGTGTGCTATCAGTGCGGCGCTCGCGGACACGTCGCTCGGCTTTGCCCTAGGCGACGTGGTCGACGCAGGATGTACCCTGAGCGGCCCGCAACATTCCCACGGCGAAGCCGACGGCCCGCTTATTCCTACTGGCCTTCGAATAACCGACAGCGCGTGTACCAGCAGAGCGTATGTACTCACTCGCCCGCATCGGTACGGAGCTTGACGCCACCTACTACGCGCCAGCAACGGTCGCCATCTCCCCGGCCCCGACCGCGGCTCTCGTCCCCTCCGCTGGGAAACTAGCTGGCGCGGCCGATGAATGTGAGGTCGCCGGACGTACCGCTGTGCACACAAGTGTGCCTCCACCAGTTTCAACGTTAGAGAACCAAGTTCATGTGTTTATTGACGATGTTCCCACGATGGCCTTAATAGATACCGGTGCAAATGCTTCTGTGATGAGTTCAGTTTTCAAAGAAAGGCTTGGCCGAAAGGTTATGTTTATTTGGACAAGCCCTACCTTTCGCGCAGTGAGCGGTGGATCTCTGTGTCCGCTTGGCGTATGAACCATGTCTGTTCGCGTTGCTGGCAATGCTTACAAGGCGGAATTCGTAGTGCTTGCCCATTCAACGCATGACGTTATCCTTGGCATCGACTTTTTGCGAGAGTGCGGCGGAACTGTAGACTGTGGCGCAGGTGACGCTCTATCGTCCGCTCTCGCCCAGCAGCCTCACTGTACGAGGCAGAACCTCGTTATAGCTAAGGACGCGTTACTCCCGGCTCTTTCCACGGCCAGCATGAAAGTTACCGCTTCCGAAATTGACTGGTGTTCAGGTTCATTCGACGCATTGATTGAGCCCCTGCTTTTGCCTTGTATGAAGAAAAACGTGTTTGTGCCGCGCTGTGTGGTATCTATGACTGGCGGGAAGACTCCTTTAAGGGGACGAACTGTGCGCCCGAGCTGGTAGTACTCCCGAAGGGGATGACCTTGCCTTGTTTCAGGAGAAATGTGACATCTGCATTATAGCCCTGAGCGACTCAACAGTGTCGGACGCTGCTGATGACCCTTTGATGGAATCAGAGTTCTTAAAAATGGTCAGCAAGTCTCATTCGTCGCAGAAGCGCGGAGCCTTGGCCGGATTGCTGGCTAGATACGCTAATGTGTTTGATTTCGCACAAAAGGCACCCATAACTCAGGTACCGAGCACATGCGGTCGTCACAAGATCGACACGGGATCGGGGCATCCTCTCAGACAAAAGCCCTACCGTGTTTCCGCGTCGGAGCGCAAGGTCATCGCACAGCAAGTCAGCGACATGCTACAAACCGGTATCATTCAATAATCGTCGAGTCCCTGGGCAGCGCCAGTTATCCTGCTTAGAAAAAAATTGGCAGATCCCACGTGCAGTGGGAATCAAGGAAATGCGAAGCACGCATCAGGAACGTAAAGTAGATTTGCATTGTTGTATCGATATACCGAGTTTGGTGCATATGAAGTTAACGAAACAGCCACAAGAGCACCAAGACTGTGGCATGTAAACCATGCCGCTCATACACGCATGTCATGATTCTAACGTTATGACCTGTCATTTACGTTCGTCATGCAGTCGTGTTGTGCCATAGCAATTTTGGTATACATCCCTTTAAGGAAACGAGAGGCATATAGATCATGCCGCTAATGACATGCATGTCACGATTTTCATGTTATGACCTGTCATTTACGTTCGTCATGCAGTGATGTTGTGCCAAACCAATTTTCGTATAGGCTCCGTGCAGTCGAGTTTTCCATGTGCGACATCAGCGCCAGAATGCACTGCCTGGCGGAGAGGAGCAAAATTGGGCAGACTGTGACAGGAAAATACGCGAACGCGATGCGCGTCTCCAACTCTATAGCAGCAGCGACCGCCCGTCCCCCCTTCTTTCGTTTTATTTCCTTTGAGACGCGCGCTCCAAACCTGCGCCAAACTGTTCCAAAGGGCGACGCCGCGAGCGTTCGTATGCTTCGCAGCACGCCCGAAAAGCAGCGAAGAAACGCGCGCGTCGCTGTCGCCTCGGTTTCCATCGTGCGCGACAGAGCCGTCCGACGAGAGCTACGTAGCGCCCTCTGGTCAGTAGACGGAGCCCATACATCCCATTAACCAAACGGCAGTATAGCGCCAGGACCATGGCCTGTAAATCATGCCGGTCATGACACGCGTGTCATGATTCTAATGTTATGACCTGTCATTTACGTTCGTCATGCTGTCGTGTTGTGCCATAGCAATTTTGTTATACATCCCATTAAAGAAACGCCTGGCATGTAAATCATGCCGCCCATGACATGCATGTTATGCTTTTCATGTTATGACCTGTAATTTATGTTCGTCATGCAGTCATATTGTTGTATACCAATTTTCCTACACATCCCACTAGCGAAACGGCCAAGAGCACCAAGACCGTGGCATGTAAATCATGTCGCTGATGACATGCATGTCATGATTTATTACCTGTCATTTACGTTCATGATGCAGTCATCTTGTGGCATGCTAATTTTCGTATACATCCCGCTAACGAAACGCGTGGCATGTAAATCATGTCGCCCATGACATGCATATCATGATTTTCATGTTGTGACCTGTCAGTCATGTTCGCCATGGAGTCATGTCGTGGCATACCAATTTTCGTATACATCCCATTAACGAAACGGCCAGGATAGCACAAAACCGTCGTATGTAAATCATGTCATTCATGACATGCATGCCATGATTTTCATTTTATCACCTGTCATTTACATTCGCCTGCAGTCATATTGTGGCATACCAATTTTTGTATACATCCCATTAACGAGACGACCAGGAGAGCACCAAGACTGTGACATGTAAATCATGCCGCTCATGACACGCATGTCATGATTTTCATGTTATGACCTGCCATTTATGTTCGTCAGGCAGTCATGTTATGCCATACCAATTTTTGCATACATCCCGTTAGCGAAACGGCTAGGAGAGCACTAAGACTGTGGCATGTAAATCATGCCGCTCATGGCATGCATATCATGATTTTCATGTTATGACCTGTCATTTATGTTCGTCATGTAGTCATGATGTGGCATACCAATTTTCGTAAACATCCGATTAGCGAAACGGCCAGGAGAGCACAAAATCGTAGGCGGCTAGATAGATAGATAGATAGATAGATAGATAGATAGATAGATAGATAGATAGATAGATAGATAGATAGATAGATAGATAGATAGATAGATACGCTCAAACTCGCCGAAGTTCGCTAAGAAATGCTTCGCATTTAAAAGGACGGGTCATGGCGGTTCTGTGTTGACTACCGACGTCTTAACTCCATAACCAAAAAGGACGTCTACCCGCTTCCTCGCATCGATAATGTCATCGACTGCCTCCATTCGTTGTCTTACTTTTCCTCCGTAGACTTGCGATCTCGATATTGGCAAATTCCTATGGATCCGGCGGACAAAGAAAAGACGACTTTTGTAACCCCAGACGGTTTGTTCGAATTTAATGTTATGCCGTTCGGCTTGTGCAGTGCCCCCGCTACGTTTGAAAGATTTATGGACACGGTACTGCGGGGCCTCAAATGGGAAATCTGCTTATGCTACTTGGATGATGTCATAATCTTTGGCCGGACATTTGAAGAACACAATCACCGCCTCGAACTTGTCCTAACATGTCTGGAGGAAGCCGCACTTAAAGTGAACTCCAAGAAATGTCGCTTTGGAGAACGTGAAACTTTGGTATTGGGACACCTAGTGGTCGAAAATGGCGTCAGGCCGGATCCGCAGTAGGCGCGACCGAGTAGTGGCCCCGCGATGTCAACGTGCACCGTATGCCATCATGTCTCGGCACGGTCGCAGGTGGGAATAGGAGCTTTCGGTGGGTTCTTCTGCGTAGAACGGCATTCATGGCACTGTCGCACCATTTCTTCGATCAACCTGTCGATTCCAAGCCACCATACGTAGCTCCTTGCGCGCTTTTAGGGCCGAAGCTCCTCAAGGCGTGGGTCGTTCGTCGCCTGTATGTATGTATTCCCGGCGCGTGCCTCTCTCC
This sequence comes from Hyalomma asiaticum, assembly GCA_013339685.2. Classification (NCBI taxonomy): domain Eukaryota; kingdom Metazoa; phylum Arthropoda; class Arachnida; order Ixodida; family Ixodidae; genus Hyalomma; species Hyalomma asiaticum. Next base: position 41,065,978 of record CM023482.1, on the reverse strand, counting down.
CGGCGCGTGCCTCTGCTGTCTTGTGTGTGTGAGAGAGAGAGAGAGAGAGAGAGCGAAAGGCATGCGTGGCTATGGAAACGCTTGTGCGCCGCGGTGGTGTAGTGGTTACAGTACTCGGCTGCCACCCAAAATACGCGGGTTCGATCCCGGCCGCGGCGGTCGCATTTTCGATGGAGGCGAAAATGCCAGAGGCCCGTGTACTGTGCGTTGTCAGTGCACGTTAAAGAACCCCAGGTGGTCTGAATTTCCGGAGCCCTCCATTCCGGCCTTTCTCTCCTCTCTATCTCTTTCACTCCCTTTCCCCCACCCCCACGGACGCTTAGCCATGCTCCCTACATGGGCTGCAGAAAGTAGCGTCCTTTCCTAACCGAACCACAAGCACAATCAAACGCTCTTTCTTAGAGGAACGCTGGACAGCTCGCAAAGAAGGAGAATGCGCCCTCACCCGCGAGAGACAACGTTGGCGCAGGCAGCGTCTCCTAGCGAGTTTCTTGATTGAGAAATACCGACTGCTCGCGTTGGAGAAGCGTTCACCGGCAACCCATATATATATATATATATATATATATATATCAAGTAGCGTTTCTGCGGATCCAGTACTTTGTATGCGTTGAGAAACGACGGACGAACGTGCGAAAATGTTTATTTGTTCCAACGTTTCGGCAGGAGGGCCTGCCTTTGTCAGGGAATACCAGGTATTCCCTGACAAAGGCAGGCCCTCCTGCCGAAACGTTGGAACAAATAAACATTTTCGCACGTTCGTCCGTCGTTTCTCAACGCATATATATATATATATATATATATACATATGGGCACTGGATCTTGACTTGCAATGAAGTGCCGGTGGGAGATTTCACTTGTGCATAGTTGAACCATGAGGATTCGTAGCGTGCGCGTTAACTAAATTACTCAGGAACTCGGCACGATCTACGATGAACCTCCCGAGCTTCGCCCACTCATCATCATTCACTCCGTGGATATGCTGTAATTTTTTCGTGGGTACCATGCCTCGCCGAACAGCATGTAGAAGTGCCAGGACGTGAGATCATGCTGGGCTTGGTAAGATAACCCGTGATCCAAGCATGATGCACTCACGATGAAATACTAGTGCGGTCGCTCTTCGTCGGTAAGGAGCGAACGCCTCTCCAGTGTGTTTTTCCACTGTGCCATCCCGCACTGCCTTGTACAACCTCTCCAGTATGCTGTCTTGTTTTGTCAGACTTGCTTTTTCTGTAGCAGTAAACGGAGGTCTCGACAGAGCTTCAAACAACAGTACATCACCTGGTGTCCAGGGCTCATCGAGGCGTTCTGGTAATGGTAATCGGCACAACGCATCTGCGTTTCGATGATTCTTGCCATGCCGGTAGACGATGTTGTAGTCGTACGCCAATAACTTGATACACCACCTGGTCATCCGTGGCGAGAGGAATTGAGCCGTTGGCTTTCCTGGACCTAGTATTCCGAGCAGCGGTTGATGATCGGTGAAGAAATCATCATTATTGCCGCAACATACTTGTGGAACTTGTGCACTACAAACACTACAGCGAGGCCTTCTCTGTCCAGCTGAGCATACTCGCTTTCCGTCGACCCTAGCGTCAGACATGCGGAAGCGGTAGGAGCCTCTCTATTCGGGTCATCACGTTGAGACAGAACAGCTCCTTTGCCTCACGGTCAAGCGTCACATGAGACGAGAAGCTCCTTCTGTTTGTCGTAATGTTCCAGTACATTCTCACTGAGATGCATTCTCGTAAGCTTATCGAATGCTTCTTGATGGTTGGTCTCCCATCTTCAAGTGGCGTCCTTCTGCACGAGCTGGTAGAGACAACTGGCAATTGTTGCTCTGTTCTTAAAGAATTCGTCATAGAAAGCCAACATTCCGAGAAATCATTGAAGGGCATGGCCCCGCCACGGTGGTCTAGTGGATAAGGTACTCGGCTGCTGATCCGAGGGTCGCGGGATCGAATCCCGGCCGCGGCGGCTGCATTTCGATGGAGGCGAAATGTTGAGGCCCGTGTGCTGTGCGATTTCAGTGAACGTTAAAGAACCCCAGCTGGTCGAATTTTCCGGAGCCCTCCACTAAGGCGTCTCTCATAATCAGAACTGGTTTTGGGACGTAAAACCCCACAAAACAACAACAACAACATTGAAGTGCATGCTTGCAGTTTGGTGCTGGAGCTTCTGTTATAGCTCGGACTTTTTTTTCGTTGGTTTGGGCGCCCGTGCTGTCGATTCGGTGCCCCAGAAAATAAACTTGTCGCACTGAAAAACAGCACTTGTTTTTGCCGAGCCCAAGGTAGCACTTGCGCAGCCTCTTCAGTGCTTCATCCAGTATTTCGGCGTGTTGCCTGGCGTCTTTCCAACTGATGATCACGTCATCTAAGTACGCGCATGCACCTGTGATGTCACATAGCATAGTCTCTGTTACAGCAGTACAGCCGCTTGTGGCTGTAGACGATTTATTAAAGTACAGGAAACGTAAACAAGTTCAGAAGCGTAGCTCAAGCGTTGGAGTCACTCCTGGCCAACGTTCGACACCAGGCTCGCGCTCGTGCCACAGCGCCAGTACAGTCGCGCGCGCACTTCGTTGTCGTCTTCTAAGGCGACATGTCACTCTTCCTCCCTTAGACGACGTCTCCATAGCGGTCTGGCGTTCGCCTAACCTCTGGCGGTCGCAGTTGCCGAGTGGTCACTCCCTGTGACGTCGACCGTTGCGAGGGAGTGTCGTCCTGCATCTCGGGCGAGTCAGGCGGTTGAGCAGTTGAGCTTGACGGTGTCTCTTCTGGCGTTGCGTCCAAGAGATCGTCAGCTGCGCTCTAATCTGTCGGCGATTGCGTTGTTTGTCCGGTCTGACTCGTTTTCATCATGTGATTGAGGTGACGCCGAACCTTTCTGTGGTCGCTTTTTACAAGCCAGGATCGTGGTCCGACGCGGCGCAATATTTCGCCTTCAATCCAATCTGGCTTTTTCACAAACTGCCGGATAAGCACTCTATCCCCCACAGTGAAGCGGCGTGATTTTGGCAACGCCTCCTGGCTTTCAGGAATTTGTTTATCCGCCTCCCGTTTGAGAAGATCGAGAGGGCAGAGCAATTCTCGCCCCAAACATCGCTCCCGCAGGTGTCTTTCCTGTGGCAGTGTGTATCGTCGTGTGTTGCCGATACAGAAATCTTGCAAGTCGGCACTGTATGGATTTGTCTGCATCCCTCAGCAGTGCTCTTTTCAGCTCCGCCACATAGCGTTCTGCCTGGCCGTTTGTTTCAGGGTGGTACGCTGGTGAGGTTGCAGCCTGTATGCCGTTCGACGCATAGAACTGCTTCATCTCGTTGGAGATGAATGCTTTTCCGTTGTCGGAGATGACCTTTCGGGGAATGCCGAACGTTGCAAAGAGGCTTCGGAGCACGTCGATAACAGCCGCTGATGTTGCTTGCGTCACGTGCCGGACTTCCACCCACTTTGTGTATGCGTCCACAACAACCAAGTAGGTGCGCCCGAGTAGTGGCCCCGCGAAGTCAACGTGCACCGTGTTCCATGGTGTCTGGGGACGGTCCCAGGTAGGAATAGGAGCTTTGGGTGGGCTTAGCCGAGTCATGACCTTCTGCGTGCTGGACGCGTCGATTAAGGTGTTGAGCTCGTAAAGGGCCACGTCTGGTGAGTCCTGCTGAGTCGTCATGGGGCTGAGGCAGCTGTCGAAGTTCCTTGTCGGGGATATTCGATGCTATTGCTCGTTTTTGCCTCTTTCCGCTTTTTCAGGCAGGCCTTTTCAATGTGTCCGCGTTTCTTGCAGTAGTTGCAGGAGGCTGTCTGGAACTTGCAAGTATCCGGATTACGTTGCGCGTTACAACGCCAACAGCGTTGTTTCTTCTTTCGGGAAGAGGTACTCGAGTGACTTTGGTTGTCTGTCTTGCAGATACTTGTGCAGGATTCGTGAATCGCTTTAAATTCGGTTTTCACGTTCTTCTGGTTTTCGACGGCGTTTTCAGCTCGCAGTGCGAGGTCGAAAGCTTTCTTTAAGGTCAAATCCTTTTCTGCGAACAGCCGTTGTTGGACCTGCTCGTTCTGAAGACCGCAAACGAAACGATCACGCAGCAAGACGTCCATAGGCAGCATTGTCAGATTCGCCGCAGTGTCTGCGCTTGTCCCAAAATTGCAATCTGCCGCCAGCTTCTTGAGCGCCGTGATGTAATCACTGACCGTTTCGTCGTGCCGTTGGTCACGTCGCTGGAATCGTGTCCTACATAAGACCTCAGACGGTCGTGGATCGAAGTGAGCCTTGAGCATCTCGACTATGTCCTCGTAGCTCACTTGGTTGGACTGCTTGGGTTGAATGAGGGCGCAGACGATGTCATAAGTCGCTTCCCCGCACAGCGTTAGCAGATGAGCACGTTTCTTCGATGCGTCCGTAATGTCGTTAGCCTCGAAGAAGAACTGTAGCCTCCCATACGAGGATCTCCAGGAGCCGGAGCTGCCGCTGAATTCGGGTAGCCGACCAAAGTCAGGCGTCGCCATGTCGTTTCCTTGACGTCGGTGGAGTGCCGATGAGTCCAGTCTTCCTCGTCGCCAACTGTTACGTCTGTACAGCCGCTTGAGGCTGTAGACGATTTAGTAAAGTGCAGGAAACGTAAACAAGTTCAGAAGCGTAGCTCAAGCGTTGGAGTCACTCCTGGCCAATGTTCGACACCAGGCTCGCGCTCGTGCCACAGCGCCAGTACAGTCGCGCGCGCACTTCGTTGTCGTCTTCTAAGGCGACATGTCAGTCTCCATGAAGTGTTGAAAAATGGCTGGAGCTGCAAAGATTTCGAAATGCAACCTTTTGACTTTGTGAAGCCCTTTCTGCGTGTTCAGGCTCAATATCTCTGCTGCCTCTGGTGTTACGTGAAGTTGCTGGTAAGCCTGTACCAAATCCAGAGGGCTGAAGATCATGCCTCCGCACAAGTTGCTGAACACTTCATCCGTAGTGGGAAGTGGGTAATCTGCCTTCTTCGACACTTGATTCACTGTGCATGAGTAGTCGCCGCATATTCTCAACGAGCCGTTTTCCTTTCGAACAAGCACGAGAGGCGTTTCCCAATCGGAATGCTGCGCAGGCTCGATTATGGCGTGACTTTGCAGGTGATCCAATTCAGCTTCTACAGCTGGCCGCAGGGCAAAAGGAACCGGCGTGGCTTTTTGAAACCGGTTTTGCTCCTTCTGTACCTGAGGACCAATGTTTCCTGAGATGTTCTCATCGAACACAAACTGGTACTTGTCTAGAAGCTTGGAAACAAGTTTGTCGTCTGATACGCCATTGATGTCCGTGATGTGTATTCCCAGATGAGAAAGCCAGTTTCGTCCAAGGTAGTTGCACCCGGCTCCCTTGAAGACAACAAGCGGTAATGTCAGGGCCTTGCTCCTGTGCGTTATATCCACCATTGCACATCCGAGAACACGAAGGGACTGGCCTGACCAGGTGCGTAGGAGGATGTTATCCGTCTCCAGCTGTACTGGGGCATCTGTCCATGTGGACTTGAACGTGGCCTCATTGATGAGTGTACAGGCTGCACCTGAGTCGACTTCGAACTCTGAGGACTTGTCATGTACGCGTAGCTGAGTCATGGCGTGCGTGCTGGATGGGTCGATTAAGGTATTGAGCTAGTAAAGTGCCGCGTCTGGTGAATCCTGTTGAGTCGTTACTGGTGGTGAGGCCGTCGTCGAAGTTCCTTTTCAGGGATAACCGATGTTAATGTTCTTCTTTGTTCTTACCTCTTTTCGTTTTTTCAGCATGCCTTTTCAATGTGTCCGCGTTTGTTGCAGTAGTTGTAGGAAGCTGTCTGGACCCTGCAAGTGTCTGGACTATGTTACGCATCACAACGCCATCAACGTCGCTTCTTCTTTTGGGAAGAGGTACTCGAGTGACTTTGGTTGTCTGTCTTGCAGATACTTGTGCAGGATTCGTGAATCGCTTTAAATTCGGTTTTCACGTTCTTCTGGTTTTCGACGGCGTTTTCAGCTCGCAGTGCGAGGTCGAAAGCTTTCGTGAAGGTCAAGTCCTTTTCTGCGAACAGCCGTTGTTGGACCTGCTCGTTCTGAAGACCGCAAACGAAACGATCACGCAGCATGACGTCCATAGGCAGCATTGTCGGATTCGCCGCAGTGTCTGCGCTTGTCCCAAAATTGCAATCTGCTGCTAGCTTCTTGAGCGCGGTGAAATAATCATTTACCGTTACATCGCGCCGTTGGTCACGTCGTTTGAAGCGTGCCATGCAGTAGGCTTCGGAAGGCGGATCAAAATGAGCCTTGAGCATCTCAACTATGTCACCGTAGCCCGCTTGGCTGGGCTGTTGCGTTGAGCAAGGGTGAAGGTGACGTCGTAAGTCTGTTCTCCGCACACCATTAGCAAACGACCACTTTTCTTGGAAGTGTCCGTAATGTCATTAGCCTCGAGGAAGAACTGTAGCCTCCCATAGCAGGATCTCCAGGAGCCAGATCTGCCACTGAGTTCGGGTAGCGGACCAAAGTCAGGTGTCGCCATGTCGTACCCTACCTTGACGTCGGTGAACTCCCAATGAGTTCAGAGTCTTCCTCGTCGCCAATTGTTACGCCTGTAGAGCAGGTTGTGGCTGCCGACGATTTATTACAAACAAGGAAACATGAACACATTAAGCAGTGGCATAGCTTAGGTGTTGGAGTTAATAACTAGCCAGCGTTCGACGCAACGCTCGCGCTCGTGCCATAGTGCAAGTACACTCGCGCGCGCACTTCGGTGTCGTCCTCTTCTAGGGCGGCATGTCAGTTTTTCGAGACAATAATTCTGAAGGAGAGGAAGTAATTACCGTATTCTTCGACATGCTTTCGCCAGACTATGTCCAAATTCATGCTGTCTTATAATTGAGCCTAAGACTAGCGCTTCAAAGAAAAATCTCGCTGGGTCGTTCACTAGTCAAAGTCGTGGACGGTTCCACCCACGTTTGAACACTCAACGTTTCCTCTGAATGAGTTCTTTTACTGGCGGATTTAAAACTAGTGCACTCGCCGTCTCAATGGATCATAGTTGCCCAACCTCTGCGCATGCTTCCATGTGCGCGAGCATTACGGAGAAGTGACTTGCGCTTTCCAATTAGTCCACTTTGCAAGAGCTTCTTGCGCGCTATGACTTTACCCTTCCGACACGAATTATTATTAAGAGCTAATAAATCCGTCATATCTTGACACGTGATTTGCGTGGCTCTCGATATTCGATTACAACAACCGAAATTCAGATTCCACGGCAATGTCATGACGCTAAGCAGGAAACTCTTTTTGTTCTTGAGGGTTTGCTGGAAATCACCGCCGCCTGCTTACCAACGGCTAGTCAGATGTGCCACGAGGCGCGTCATGCCAACTATGCATACCAGCCTTTGAATTTAGTCTCATCATCAAATCAGCTAGCATCGTCTCACCATGGCGCGGAACTTCTGGAGACATCTATCTACCAACGCGGCGTGACGTCATGAACAGCCGAGGATATAAAGCAGGCGCCTCACGACTACCACTTCATTAGGCAATGAAGACTGGACCCGGCAATGCCATCGCGGTAAGCAGGAAACTTTTTCGTAGTGGAGGTTAGTTGCAATTACTGCACATTTCGAAGTGACTGTCCTGGCCTTGTGGTCTTACTGTGGCACAAATGGTGCTATAGCATTGCCTGTGATTGTGTGTTTATGCTCCAGTTGCTGTTGTGTGGCGATGTGGAACTAATCCCTGGACCTACAGAAAAAGAACTTTTCCAGCTGCTTGAAGGCCGAAAGGCGTTGCGATGCGGCTTAAGTGAATTACAATCAGAAATAGCGGACATGAAAAAGACGATAGAAAGGCTGCATGATAAAATATGTGAAAATAGCTCTGAACCCTCCCTTCCTTCAGGACAAGCTGATAAATTGGAGGCAGTGCTACAGTCGGTAGATCATATAAAATTTCAAGCGAACAAAACTCCCACATCTGGAGGACCGAAGTAGACGATCTAACTTGATAGTTCCGAGATTACCCGAATGACCCAGTGAAACACAAATTTTACTTCAAGATGAAATTGTAAATGACTTGTTCGAAAATAAAGTTGGCGTGAAATGTAGATCTATTGACCACATTTCGCCGACTTGGCCATCACAACGGCAAGCTCACAGTGATAATATGCCTAAAAGATTTCAGCAAAACAAAGGCAATCTTCTCCAATGTAAAAAAGTTAAAAGGCAGCGCAATATTCGTCCAATATGACAATTTCACATTAACCTTAAGAAAACGAAAGCTACTCTGAGAAAGTGGGAAGAATGAAAAGCAACTCGCTAAGAAGGTCTCGCTTGTTCACGACAGACTAAGAATTGGTGCAGAATACTTCTTTTGGGATGAGGGGGATGAGGCTGAACAAACGTGTTAATTCTCTGAAAACCGGACAGTGCTCGCACGTGGAAGGTCAGCACCATAATATATTGACATTATCTCGCGACTGACACGATGCCTGTGATTCTCGTAAACGAGTCCGAATACGGGATATAAATACCTGCAGTAGCAAAAACAAAACCGAATCCTTAGAAATTTGGCTGCTACACTATGATCCTCATGTAATTGTTCTAACAGAAACCTGGCTGCACAAGAAGATATGGGATAGTGACAGTTTCCCCCTTCTTTTACACTATGCCGTAAAGACCGGCAAGCTATGTTGTTTGTTGTTTGTGGGGTTTAACGTCCCAAAACCAGTTATGATTATGAGAGACGCCGTAGTGGTGGGCTCCGGAATTTTGACCACCTGGGGTTCTTTAACGTGCACTGACATCGCACAGCACACGGGCCTCAACATTTCGCCTCCATCGAAGTGCAGCCGTCGCAGCCGGGATTCGACCGGCAAGCTAGGGGGGCTGGTGTGGCGATCTTTGTTAAAGATAGTGTTCAGACGGTTTTATTGGACGTCGTAGTAGGTGCCGAATTCCTTAGTGTTAAGATGTCTTGCTGGGGTCCGAGTTTTGTGTTGTACCAACTTTATAGACCTCCTCAAGCCACAACGGATGTACTAGAGACGCTAAATAATGAAATGTCTATGTACGAGAAAAAAATTGCTTTGCTCGATGATTTAACCTGCCGGGAGTACATTGGCAAGGCCTTGATGCAAGTAGATAACATAATAAACATGTTGGCATTATCTTTGATATTATGTTAAGTATAATTTAATACAGGTAGTCAATAAACCAACTCGTGCACAAAATACAACTAGCTCGGTGGTAGACTTTGCATTCATCATATATGATTTTTCTGAATACACTGTAGAAGTCGAGCCAGGACTCTCTGATCACCTCGTAAACGCATCATTACCACTTCAACCGCTTCAAAAGTATAAGCACTTGTCTGCGCATTCCTTCAGAGACTTTTCTCATGCCAATGACCCAAGCATAATTGATTACATGCAAACATGTTTCATTGATTGTGATGACAACAACACCCACTTACTTTGGAAGTGGGTGTTGTTGGTTACTTTTGAAGTTCAGAGATATGTGGCACTATTGCCCAGATAATTTTGTCCCCAATAAACTAAAGAAAGCTAAAAAGCAAACGTCTCGGAGGAATCAAAACGACATTCAGCTAAAACACAGAATAAGGAGGTATAAAAAGAAGCATGGGCAAAACAATAAAATAAGTCAGATGCAAGATGACATCGCGCGTCCACTTCACAGAGCAAAACATTATTATTTCAAGATACCGCTTCCTAACTTCATAAAAAATGATCCTGATATGTTTTCAGAATACATAAAACAAACGATGAAACCAGTTACCCAAAATATCAGTTTCCAAGTTTATTCTCTGGTACAACTTTATGCGCATGTGGCAGCACATGGCCCCAGCCGTCACATGTCACTTTTGTGTCTTATGCTGGTATAGTAAATATTCTACTCAATTGGAAAACTAAGAGTTCTTGTGGTCCCGATAAAAAACCTTAGATATTTCTCAAGCGATATGCCATGCTTCTTGCCAAATTTCTTGTCAGTTTGTTCCGTGTCTCTCTCATGAGTGCACAATTGCCAACGACTGGAGGGCTGCTCGGTTTGCCCTGTGTTCAAGAAAGGTAACAGGGCACTCATACAAAATTATCGACCAATTTCGCTAACATGCTAATGCTGTCAGCTTGTAGAGCATATTATAGCTAAATGCGTGTGTGTATTTCTGCACATAACACTGCACTAACAGGACTGAACCAACAGAAATAACACTGAACTAACAGAATATCAGCAAGGGTTTCGAAAAGGGTGTTCAACGATAACGCAATTAATAACGGTACTTCGTTCGCTTCATCTCTTCATCTAATGGCGAAGTCGACGTAATATTTCTTAATTTTAGCAAAGTGTTGGACAAGGTCGCGCATGATAAACTAATTATAAAGCTTAGAATCCTGGGCAATCTTGAACTCTTCATCAGATGGATTTATGCTTACCTGACCAACAGCAAGCATATACTGACATTGTAGGTCAGCTTTCTGAAAATTCGCCAGTCGCCTCATGGGTGCCACAGGGCAGTGTCCCCTTGGTTTTTTTGGTTTATATTAACAATGTAGTTGACGTAGTAGCCTCTGGTGTTCGAATACGATTGTTTGCAGACTTCTGCGTATTGTTCAAAGAATTTTCCCTCCCTGAGGATCTGATTGACCTGAATAACAATTTAAGTAACGTACTCCTCCAGTGGTGCGAAAAATGGGGAATGGCTCTCAACGCCGATAATATTGCACTCCTCCCTATGACGCATAAAAAAAAACACCTTTGCCTTTCACATACAGACTAGGTTCTTCGCCACTTAGGCAAGTCGACAGTTAAATACTTAGGTCTTACAATAAGAACTACCTTATCCTGGAATACACATGTCTAATGCATTTGTTCATTTGCATTAAAACTTCACGACGCATCAAACAATGTTAAAGTACTGTCTTGTTATTCTTTGATAAGACCTAATTTAGAATATACCAGTGCAGATGGGACACTCAAACTACCATCCAGTGGATAGAAAGAATACAGAGGAATGCAGTCCAGTTTATTTTTAGTGAATTCTCACGAGGTGATTCTCCTTCTGAAACAATAAAAGCCAATCGCATTGCCCTTCTTAGCGCGCATCAGAAACAGATCAGAATTGACCCGCTTTCTCTTCTCAACTGCAAACGCGATTGACCCATCTCCATGTCTCAAACCCCTAACAGCCAGACCCACAAGGCATCATCATGCTAAATCCTTAACACCATATTTCTGTAGAACAGACGATTATAGGTATTGATATTTTCCACGCACGGTGTCAGATTGGAACGAAATAGCTCAGGCATCCTATTAAGATGTATTCCTCCTTCGCATTAGTCTCTGGTTCCACACTAGAACAGCATTGTCTCACCATCTCCGTTTTCTCATCTTTGATTGTGTTGTTTTGTATTTATTGTTGTGTTTATTACTACTGCAGCTGCAAAGCATAATGTAGTAGTGATATGTAGTTTCATTCCTTTGTTCATTATGCCCGTTACTGCATTAATTACGAGATTGTTTTCTATGTCGCTTTTGTAGGCTGTATCATACCTATTAACCCCAAACAAATTGCTATGTCATTTTCTGTATTAATCATTCCCTATTCAAACTGCCAACCTGCTTGGACCTAAGTGTCTGCAGCATCTAATAAATAAATTAAATATATATGCTGAAATTTCATTATATGGCGATTTGTTGTAAACCGTACTGGCCGCTTTGGAAACGCTCTGCGAGGGATGGTGTTTCGCTGGGCGATACACCTTGGGGCGATGGCTGCGCTGGGTTCTTGTTCTTGCTGGCTTGCAGCGATATGTACTGGCATCCCTGATACACCACTGGTGCTAGTGATAGGCGCGCTGGAATGTGCAGCACACTGGAAAACCTTGCGCTAGCAACACCGCGGAACACACTGCAAGCAGCTTACGAAGTGATGGAGCTGCTTTCGCAGGCAAGCGCTCGGCACTCGGGCGTGCATTATAGTTTTTTTTAGCGAGGTGTGAGGGCGCTGGGGACATTGACGGTTCGTCCGCAAAATATCGCTGCAAGCTACGGTGCGCAGCATTTCAGGGCGCACGGATTTCACTGGGTGCCTAGCGAATTGAGGGCTATCCGCTGTGAATGTTCACGTTCTGTGCATTTCTCTGCACTTAGACTATACGAGCAGCATCTCGTCTGTGAGCAGCCCCGGTGATTGTTCTGCTGTAGTGTTAAATTTGTCTAGCGGAGTAAGTACAAACAACAGTACATTTTTACATCGCCGTGCAGTTAACATTCAGTAAACGATGTTCTCATTATGCTGCGACTCCTGCAAGGAAGAAAAAATGCCATTGTTGGGTGAGACCACGCGGCAAATTCACCTCTGGCGATACCAGCACAAGAAATTAACCCAGATTCACCAAACCAAACCATGAGAAATCTTCTTGAGTTCATTAAAATTGTACCCATCGCAAACCGCTATGCCTGACACCATCTGTTCCTGTATGCTCTCAACGAAGCATGTGCCTAGCGTACCGGAGTCAGCCTACAAGCAAACGGTTTTTCAGTCGCACGAACCATAATTACTGACCAGTATGGGATTAGTTAACCTGAAGAAACAACTTTTATTTTTGCACCATGTTTGAAGAAGAAGCGGCGAGCATCGAACGGACGCGCTTTCAGCGAACACATATTTGTGACGGAAAGTTCTACCGCGCTTTTGTCTGACTCAGATGCAATGACACAAATTTGTCGATCAGTACGCCTTATTGAACCAAGAAGATGAGACGTTTCCGGCAGCACTGCGCTTGCCGTTTACGAAGCGATCAACAGTTGCGCGCTTAAAGCGACATGTGCTAGATATTGGCATTGCTGCTTTGACATATCGGCGTTTGAGCGAGAAAACCGCTGCGTAAGTCACTCTTGAAATACGCGTTTATTTACAGAGTGGCATCACAGTCCACATGAAACGCATATACATACATGCCCTTTATTGGAGAGAGCAAGAAAAAGCTATCGAGTTCGGCCGACACAGAGCATAGTCCAGGTGCATTCGTCTATATATCTGAGACTCTTTTCGATGATTCATAGATTGTAAGAGATACCAGCTACTGTTTCCAGTATTGGAATGGCTTTCCTAATCGGTGGCTAGTTTCTTTTGTTTATTAAAGGTGTGTGTGTGTCAACTGCGGAGAAGGGGCGTGACCGTCTTATCCGTATACTAACATCAAAAGCTGAAGTCAAACCGCCAGTTACTATCTTGACAAACCTGTTTACGTCGACCACGTATGCTGCGACAAAGTGTAGTCGGACACGAAGACAAATGCAGGTGAGTGCGAAGGCTCCTGGGGTGGTGCCTCCCAAGTGTCATATTATTTAGATGACTTTCGGAAAGGTTTGCTGCAAGGTCTATTGCTTTCCCGAAATGCCTTTATGAAAATTTTCCTGCAAGCCAAGACGTAGCCGTTCAGTTGTTCACAAAAATGTGGCTGGTCCCTCTGTCAACAAAATCGATATAACACGAAAGCGAAATATGTCTTCGCATAAGCAGTTTGATGTTCATTGTTACATCGAGGTGAACTTGCTCATTTCTATCGGTGTTTCCCAGGCACGGAACTGTTTGACATGAATGAACCCACGTTCACCCAATGCCTTCATAACTTAAGGACGAAGTTTGCGGTAACAGAAGCACTTTACGTATCACTGCGCACAGTCGATCTTAAATGCTGCAGGAAAACGTTATTGCTCACATTTACTTGCACGTAATTGACACGTCACCATCCTAACCATACTTTCGCGCCTAAAGCAGCAGCGTTCTTGTGCTATCAGGCTCGTAGAGCGGCCGGCGGAGGAATGCTATCAACGACGAAAGGTGACCGGTGCTCTACCACTGTGCTGACGGCGCATTATGCTCCAAGCTCTGCGAGCGCGGCTATGTTGTTTCTTATCATGCGTCTTTGTGATGGTCGCGCAGCTCCGCACGTGTTCCTTGCACCATAGAGTTTCCTACTAAAATACTAGAGGGAAAACTGGCGCTGCGATCGTGAAGCTGCCATGGGAATGATGGGTATGACATGGATTTGCCTAGTCTTCGTGCCTGCGGCTTCAAACGTTTTGGTGGATTTTTTTATTCCTGTGTTTTAACTTCAGTGACGCGAGTGACATTACTACACCTTTTGATTACGCGACGAAGGCAGCGGCTGTAGTGTACACTTTACTGACTTTGCTGCGAGAGATGAGACTATCGCATGTACCAGAGACGTTTGCAATGACGAGGTGCCATGCAGTGTTTTGTTGTTGTGTTTGTTGATGGATGGCTACACAGGGGCGATATCTTATAAGGGTTCCATAAGCGGACTGGTGCACTTGCCCGCGTGTGATTGGTTAAAACCGCGTTTGCGTCAGCAAAAGAGCGATTGTGTCCAATCAGGCGAGGCCAAGTGAACCGGTCCACTTCGGGAACAGTTATAAGATATCGCCCCTGGTTACTCGCGGCGGTCTTTGACCCAACTTTTACCCAACGTATGCGGTTTTGCTGTTTTTTTCTTTTCTTTTGTATCAGATGCGATGGAATCTGTAACCGTAGGGTCGCTTTCACGGCTGACATACATCCCTTGTCAGACGGCTGTTCGTATATCTTGTACTACGGCATTTCAGTTCCGCTGTCTGATTAATTCAACGCCGACCGAACACGCCAACCAGGCGCACAGTTATCGTGCGTAGTCGACGCCCAGTGGACGATCGGCAGACGCGCCTGCGGACGACGCTCAAAAACTCAGTTCAGATCAAAACTCCGGCGCAGTTTCCGATGGAGTTTAACGGCACGGTTGTTTGTTTAACACCACGTTTTTTCACAAAACCAACCACCAAGCGATGGGCGATACTGCGCTCCTGCTACGGCCTCGCGCAAGGGCTTGACCCACGCATATAGTTTGTAAAAATGCAGTGGAGCACTTGCCCTGCACTAAAAGAAGCGGGCGAAAGCCCAGTTGTTATATTTAGCAGACACATATACCTTTTACATACTTGAAAATGTCAGCACGTCCCTTACAAGAGCAAAAATCTTTATTTTAAGCTCGAACACAACTACATATGGAACTTAAATCTGTATGGACGCTGCTAAATCTGGGCACCAGCAGAGGAGGGGACATTGCCATATGGCACAATATTGCTAAATTTCTTAGCGCTCCGTACTTTCCTAATCGCGAGAAAGCAACCAGTACCTGAGCTATTCCAAAAGTTATTCCAAAATCTTCCGTTTTGTTGCGATATTTTGTTGTAAACGACGAATATTTTATGAAGTCGAAAAGCCATATGAAGCTAGAAGAACGAAGACTAGGCAAAGCCTTGTCATACCCATCATTCCCCTGCTGGCTCAACCGCCTTGTTTGAAACTCCAGTAGACACTAGCGCCAGGTTTCCCTCTAGTATTTTAGTAGGAAACTCTATGCCTTGCACCGTGGCACCGAGGCGAACTTTGGAAAGCACCTTGAATGTTGCCACCCTCCAGGATAGGCGAAGTAAAGCTTCAGTGATTCACTTTGCCTCGTCTGGATGGCGGCACCGTTCCAGGCAATGTGCTGGATGCGCACGCATGTAGGCGCAAGAGAGCGTCGAAGAGGGACAAAAGGCGCATTCGTTCAGCTCCGCAAGCCCACAAGCCACTTTGTCCTTTCCGAGCCAGTCACGGAAAGAGACAGTTGGCAGCGCAACGTCAGTGTTTTTCTTCAGCGTCACTTCAAGCCGCTCACACCAGCGGACCCGTTTGTGCTGAAGAATTCCGACAGCCTTGTACAGACTCTAAGGATGGGAGTGCCTGGGGCCAACTTTGCGTTGTCCATTGACATTGAGGAACTATTCTACTCGGTTCCCCATGATGAACTTTTCGTCAGTGTTCGTGAAGCTATAGACTCATACGGTGTTCTTTGTTTTCAGAATGAGTGTCTCATCACTGTAGATTCCCTTATTGAGCTTTTAGCTTGCTACCTGGCTTCCACTTTTGTCAACTTTAAGGGTAACACTTACATACAAAAAACAGGTATCTGCATCGGTTCGTGCGTGGCACCCAGTCTGTGCGAAAATTTCCTAGCCAAATTTGACCGCTTGCTACAGCTGAATTTGAACCTGGACTACATTTTGAAACTGCATAGGTATGTTGATGATTTCCTCGTCATTTTATCTGTTCCTCCCGACGTGCCCAGCCCTGCGGTAGCGGAGCAAATTTTGAATAGGTTCAAGGCATGCACGCAGTCCCTATCTTTTACAATGGAACTTCCTGACAATGATACGCTGCAGTTTTTAGATTTATCGTTGTATTTTGATCATGACGATCGCCTTTGCTGGGAATACATGCCGCGTTCGAAGAAATCCATTTTACCCCATGACTCATCTCACACTAAGTTAGTGAAAAGGCCTGTCGCCTCATCGTATCTCAAGTCTGCTGTGAATAAGTCATGTGAACACCGGCTGAGCCACAGCTTTGACCTTCAGGTGTCACGACTAAAAGCGTCGGGTTTTCCTTCTAGTCTACTGGTGGCGGTAGGATCCGCTCTAATAAAGAAGCTTCAAGCCTCACCCAGTGCAACGATACGCCAGAGACCAAAGAAGTACGTTGTAATGCCTTACATCCACTCGATTTCTCACAACCTCAAGAGGATCGGAAAGAAACACGGCGTTGACCTCGTTTTCACTGCTCCTATGAAATTCTCCCGACTGTGCGCACTCGCAAGCAGCGCGACCAAGAGAAAGTTGTGTGACAAAAGCCACACGCCGCCCTACGTGCCCTGTACAACTGAGGTGGTGTATACGATTCCGCTTTGTTGCGGCAAAGTTTATATATGGCAGACGGGGCGGTGCCTCAACGAGAGGTTAAAGGAGCACGCGTATTCTTTGGGGGTCGTCAACAACGCCGCGCACCTACCAGCGCACACTAGGAGATGTGGATGCACTGTGCGTCTATACAACACCAAGGTCACTGGGAGGGCTAAGGGTCGTCTGGATAGGGAAATCCTTGAGGCTTATCAGATTAACGAGCACGGTGATCGCTGTATTAGCGCTCCGTCTGTGCACCTGAAGGACAACGCGCTGATGCTCTTTGACATATGTTCGAACTGACCAGTGCCCCTTTCCACCCTTCATCTTCTTGTGTTATTTGCTTGTGTAGTTTCCGCACATGCTAGCATCAACAAAAATCTCGCACTTTTTGCTCCTAAATAGCCATGCATGCGTGGCTCTAGGCTAGCTTCACACCTTGTTGCGTCATTCGCTTCCTTTTTCGGCTTCTGGGTGTGGTTGGACGGCGTTTTGAGACATCTGGACATGCGCAGTTCAGGTTTTCTCGTGGGTGGCTGTTCTTCGTATGAATAATCTTAGTTGCAAGTAAGCGTCTTTCCTGTCCACACTTTTCCTTCCTAGATTTTCAACGCTCTGTTCCGCAAGTATGATTACGCAGTGAGTACTTCCGTACTAGGCGAAATGATAATAGGTATGGTGCAGGGGATACCTATCACCTCTACTTGCACTAGTTTCCTCAAGCGTTTCAAATGGCCTCTAAGAAGGTCGCTCCTCCAGCTTATGCTGTCACTGTCCTGCGGTTCCGCGCAGGCCTGGCTCTTTTTATGATCGTCTTTCTTTCTTGTTCTTGTGTATACATGTTTATTTTACTGCATCATATCCGCTACGCTAGGGACGTACTGAGACGTGGTGATCCCGGGTATCAAGCACTTTCGTGTTAAAAAAGCAAAATATGTTGGTAATGGATGAAAACAAACGTGCTCAGTTGCCAGGCTGCCTACTTTGTTGCATATATATATGCATTGTTAGTGTGTTATACGCAAGGATAACAAGTAGAAGAGCCAAATATTGTTGTTCTCCGTGGCTATCACAATTGAAACTTTCATTTTATGGGATAAGTGTTCCTAAGATGAAAGAAACGCAAATGCCGATGGTGTTCACAACAGTAGTGCAGGGGGTCCAGCAATAGCTAAAATTTTTTGCCAAGAAGGATATTGCAGAAGGCATGCCCACTATTTCCCCCGTAGTGTTCGCTCTTCTTTTTTCAATTGCTTCAATGTATGCATCGATCCTCTGCATAAATAAAGGCGGCCTGTAAATACCGACATCTAACTCTTTCTGACTGAAGAATGAAGACGACTGGCAGCTGTCGACCGCGCTATGTAGCGCCCATAGGCATGCCCACAGGAACGCAAATAAGCTACTGCTATATTTGATTATTTACAACGGTAAGAATCACATATTTGGGTATATGTTTTGTATTTTGCGCTTGCACTGTTATGTCTAGGGTTCTGCATAGTGATTATCTTGCTCTGATTACATAACGTGAAAGAAAACATGAGTTGCGTTTAATAAATGTATGAAATCTTACCTCCTCGGGTGAAGTCAGTTCTAGGTTTACTGTTGTCGAGCTTCCGGCGAATATAAATGCGCCTATTAATACTTGTACACCAATGTAATTCTGAGAAAAACTCATTATGGTTAGAGAAGTGCGGAAAAAGGGCAAAAATGATGCGACTATACAAAATACAGAACTATCTGTTGAAGCCCTGAGAAATTCCAGTTCTGATGCTGAGACTCGTCTTGACGGCGTAAGACGGAGCTCAGATTAACAACTCGCGTTGCTTGGTCTAGTATATTGCAAACCGTTCTCACACGTCCCTTTTAAACGTTTCCGAAGGAATCCAGGAATTTGAAACAAAGCCCGAAGCATCATTGTTCTCTCCTACCATTTTCCGTCCTTCGAAAACTGCTTGACGACAGCAAGGTGATGCATATGAGGTAAATCGGGTAGGAGCTCCCGATTGGACAGAATAGGAGAGGCGTACCGCATGTCTCCCGCTGCGCGTTGTCGAACAATGGCACACCGGTGTTGCCTTGCCGCAGTTGGCAACCCAGCGCGATCAATTTATTTCCCTTCGTTTTCTGAGTTTTGACCCAATACGCGCGTATAGGAAGTAGATGAAGGTGGCTGTATGGGCTTGCTGGTGTATGATATTCTGTTTGCATACAGGAAAGTGATTGAGATATGGAAGAAATCCCGCTGGCCTAAATGCTTAGTACTGATAATGTCCATGCGGGTTCTGAAGAACCAATGGACTAGGAGAAAGTGTTTTGAGGAGGGGTAAAATCGGGAAAAGAAAGAAACTGCCACCACGACTTCAGAATATTATAGAAATAGAAGCCCCTGTGGAGCACCTTTAGAAATAGCGGGAGCTGACTATCACATTCTCGCGCACGTTCATACACGGAGCTGCTTTAGCATATCCTCCTTAAAAGGATATACAAGTGCAAAATGTAAAGGAATGCCGCGCGTGCATAATTTCTTTACCCATTTGTGTATCTCTCTTTTGGGTACCTCGTAATTTAGTACGACCTCTAGTATTCAGCAACAGCGCGAGGTACATAAAAGTATTGGCGCATTCAACACATTTCGTTTGTTGATGAGGTTGCTTTATTCCGAAGAGCAATATGGCGACGTCCGAGAGAATTGGCGCATGCTTCTCTAACCGTAGTTGTTTCTTTGTTCGATATAGGTGGGTACTCTAGCCGCGGCCACTGAATGTTGCTATATGGCAAGGCGAGACGTTGGCACTTACGTTAATGCATAAATGAGATGTGTTTTACACCGGACAGAAATGCAGGCGACAGTGCCACGTATCATAAGCTTCATTCGTTGACGTATTTCTGCGAAATTTAGCAAAGTTGGAATACGTAAGCGGAATGATAGTGAAGATCATTATTTTCATTGCGGTTACCATGATGGCGGGCAGTTGGCAGCCTGGGTTTTGTGGCTGTGAGGCACACAAACATACTCTAACAATGCGCTGCAATTGCCACGGACGCCAGATGGTTAAAATTTCCGGAGCCTTCCACTACGTCTTTCTCTTTCTTTCCCTTGCACCCACGGAAGCTGAGCCGTGCTCCCTACATGGGCTTTCCTAAACCGCACCACAATCATCTCGCAGTGGCCCCGCCACAGTGGTCTAGTGGCTAAGGTACTCGGCTGCTGATCCGAGGGTCGCGGGATCGAATCTCGGCTGCGGCGGCTGCATTTCGATGGAGGCGAAATGTTGAGGCCCGTGTGCTGTGCGATGTCAGTGCACGTTAAAGAACCCCAGGTGGTCGAAATTTTCGGAGACCTCCACTACGGCGTCTCTCATAATGAGAACTGGTTTTGGGACGTTAAACCCCACAAAGCAACCATGAAACTCGCTACTCTTCGCGAGAACCGCCGCCCAGAGAAGGAGCCGTCGTGGCGACTCAAGGTGTGGTTAAGATGAGAGGGTGGTAATGAAGTTTCAGCCTCTGGACATGCAGTGTCTTCCGCCCACGACGCCTTAAGTTAGTAGACGGCGTGGCCGGCTCGACAGCGTAGTTGACAGGCGTAGTCAATTACACCTGTCATCTGTGCCCTTGCCTCTAAGGGCCCAGATGATAGGCAAGCACTCCTTTTCGGCGACGGAGTTGCTAGATTCCGCTTTCGTAATTTTGCTTTCGTAATTTTGCTTTCATAATTTCGAAATAGGTGATCTCGGCAGGCTCGTAAAAGAAGGCAGTTGTCGCAAGAACATAGCCAACAAGAACATAGCCAACATAAGAACATAGCCAACATAATTTACCTCTTTCTATCGCTGTTCAGTTATTCAAAGTGCAGGTAATCAATCTTGGCTAGATACTCCTTATGTTGTGTGGTCGAAGCTGTTTGAAATCAAGCGTGGCAATTTTCCTTTTTTTCTGTGAATTAAGTGAATTTCAAGGGCAGCGCCATATTCATTTGGAAACGGGTGTGCGGAATCGCCGCCATGTTTCGCGTGGGCTACGACAACGTCACATACGAGGTAAGCATAAATCTCTGAAATAGCGCCCTTAAGGGAAGCGCAGTGGGTCGCTTGCATTTCTGTGCTAGAGCATTTCGATCCTGCTATTCCGGCAACTAGGCCATTGCTCTAAGCCCACTATACTAATGATGCCTATTGGCATTGGGGTGTAAACCCTCATAAATCAATCAATTTGGCTTCCGTAACGAAGCAGCGTTGACGGTGCAGCAGGATGCGAACTTGAACTCCTTGTACGCTACTACTGGCGGTGCTGTAATAGTGCCGGGTTAACGTCCGCGGCGGGAATATCCTTTGTATTCTGCAACGCTCAGATTAATATTGCTTCATACTAAAGTGTTCGCTTGGCTGTTGCTGCCTGTTCGCTTAGCACGGCGCGATTCTGTTAAATGCTAGCGCTGGTGTCAAGCCAAGCTTCATATACTTATAGAATGCCACAAACATACGTAAGATGTGTTACATTAGTGAGGAAAACGTTGGCCAGCCAAGGTAGAGGCCGCTGATTCGATTTCGGCCATATGTCGATGAGGGCGTAGCGCAATCGCAACAACTCGGTGCTATGGCCTACAACTACCTTATCCAATTAGCTTGCAAAATGGCCATGGTTCAAATACTGGTGCCGGGCAATGCTCAAAATTATTGAAAAGAATTCGCGTGTTGAGTATATTGCAAGCTGCTGAACAAAGCTGCTGATGCACGTCCTAACCACAAGAGACCTGCCCGCCTTCTTGTGGTACCAGCCATAACGTGCCATGAAGGAACTAATTAACGATCGGCCTCCATACTCCAGCGGAAGCGAGCCACCTGACTACGGCGGCTGTTGACCTCTGATGCAGCAGAAGGTGCTAAGAAAAATGGGTGCGTGCAGGTCGGCTTGCTAGTCTGAACCTGGGAAAGTTTAACGTTGCAACTTTTTCTAACGGGCAGGAACTTACCGGCATGCAAGAGGTCGCGGCGAGGTTGTGATAAGTGAAAGATTTACAGTAATAAATAAGACGCACGTTGTCTGCTATCGTTGTCTGGGGCCAGAAGAGAACAAGGAAGGGGATATTGTAAGCGATTAAGCAAAGACACTTCCTAAAATGTGCACAGTGATGGAGGTACAGGGCTACGCGCCAGCATCAAGCCATGACTACTGGATGAGCATCTGGAATGGGCAATGACTAAAGATGTGGTAGACGGTGCTAATAGAAGAGTTCAGAGCTAGGGCAGGTAGATGCACACTGGAGAAAGCGCAGTAGGGGACCATGATAGACGCACTTCCCTGTACTATCCATGTGCTGCCATTTTGAAACACAATATTTTTCCTCGCATGATACAGCGATCGAATTTGGTAATTTTCTTGACACTATTTTATGCGTGTGGCTACTGATGCATGACACCGTTTCCAAGTTTTATGCTGCCCTTTGTGTGCATTGTAATAATTCTTACTTGTGCTCCGATTCCTGCCATAGCCATAACAGAGCGAAGTACGTGAAAACAAATGAATTATCGATTTAATGATTATCTGATATATGGTAGCCAACCATATCCACAAAAAAAGAATTATTAGCCAGCTCGAGATCTCGAGGCTACACTGCTTTCTGTTTTTTTTAAACAGCCACCTGCACGTATGTACAGTGCAGTTCCAGGAAAAAAGGATTGCGATGTCAACGCTTGTGCCGTCAACACATCAGAAAAATAACTCTCTTCTAGCGCTTGGCTTGCGGTTGGCGACGGTGATAAACGTACAAATGAAAGGCCAAGGTTTAAGGACTCCCTCATGAAAGAATACTAGGCACTATGGTCATACAGCAGCGACTGAAGTTCATATGTCAAGTCGGTGAAAGGTATGAGACCTCCTGTTTTCTACAGAGTTGCTTCGATTATATTTCTAGATAAACGAAAGAACTACTTCTAATCCTGATTGGTAGTACAATATCTGAAAATGTAGATATTGCCACTCGGCCTCTCACTTGGACTTAAAGTGCGATATTCGACCGGGGCGAGCAGGAGGTCTCATTCCTTTCAGCGACTTAGATATATATTTCTTCGTTGCGCACACAATTTGTCACACGCTGCCGCAGATGCACAAACTTAGTACTGGTCTTGGTCGCCTGCAGTTATTGCGCACTGTGCTCTATCATCAAAGAGAACGTTACAGCGCATTGTCTCTGCTCTGCGGCGCCAGCCAGTGCAAGCAAATGAAATCGCTTTGATTCTGCCTTCACATATTCGTGGGCAGAGAAGTTATTCAATACGAAAAATTTTTCCGACGAGCCTAAACGACTTTCACCGTGTCTAATCTGGAACAGAATCTCGGGGGAAGATGACTGCTTGAGCGATGAACATATCGCTAAAAACGATGGTGAACGGGAAATGTCGCTGCCGCCAACGTTTTTACAAGTGGACTTGCCTTTGCCAGGACGGTAACAGAAGAAGACGGCTGTAGTCCTCAACAGGCCACGCCCTAGCGGTGCACCGTGCTTTGGGGCCATTTGACCCCGCGACCGCGCAATCAACAACTGCCTCCTGTCGCGGCGGCCATTGCGTTGCTGTACGGGCCGTCGTGCGGCAAACGCAATTGTCTCGTACACTGATGGAAAGCCGCACGATCGAGGCCATAACAGTGTAGTCCATAGTTTAAGGAACATTTAACTTAGCTACTGCTTGTCGCTTTAAAGAGGCACCAAAATGGAACAGTTGATTTAGTTTAGAACGATTAGTTAAATGTCGAGAACTCGATCGTCGGTTTTCGGCCATTTTGTGTGGAAGTGAGAGGAGAAAATCACTGTCAGACTTTTAGTTTTTAAACTCTCGTAGCAACATTGGCCTCGCGATCTCAGATAGCAACTTCTTGTTTTTTGCACTTTCGCTACATACGCAAAATCATATTTTCTAAAGCTCTCTGTGGTAAATTTGTGGTTTAGTTGCAACGGAATGTCCTTCTTAGCGATGAAACGGAAATGTAATATCCTTCTTAGCGATGAAACACGGAATTTCACAGCGGCGTTGGAGCCCGTATTCTCCTGTCGTTTGTTTATCAGCTTACCGAGGGCCTTGTGGCAATGTTTACGTTTTTGGTATTGCGAAACGCTAAAGAAAAGCTACGAGAAAAATTGTGTTTCTCTTCAATGTCTCTTTAATGTTGTGTGTGCTCGCCCTACATTGCCCTAACGACCGATGATTGTGAATCTGCATGCTTGACATAATGGGCCGAGTGACTAGTGCTCGTGACAGAATGTGCGGCGGTGTTCGCGTCAGTTCGCGTCAGTTCGCGTCGTTGCGATACGCCTGCTGAATATAAGCCACAATATACTTGGAATGACTGCCTCCTCCCCATTTGTGCCACGGCGTCGCATCTGTGTGCTTGAGTGGTAAGCGCGCAATGGTTGTCCGCTTGTGTGCGGACATCTGTATGAGGTTTTAGTTGGCCACGTGGAAAAGTTCAGCTAAGCGTTATGGCCGAAACGTGTTCATGTACCTCTGAAGAATTGACGAGTAGGCGGAGAGCGTAATGGTGTACTTCTGCCTAGTTAGCCTCACACCTGCAAATTGTGTTTCAAATGAAAACTGCGTGCTGCATGGGTCGTCTGATACACGCAATTTTCATCGCTGTCGCACATATCCACAGTGCTGTATCGAATGGAATCAATTTTAAAATGCAGCTACACATTAACCTTCATTGCTTACTTATTCGGCAGCGGAATCTTGTATTGTAGAACCTCAACTACAACTTATAGGGCCTTTTATTATTTGAGTTGGATTTTGCGAACTGTATATGAGGCACCAAAATATCCGCAAGATTCTACTTATCCTTGCAATATGCAGTGCGGCTATTTCCTACCACTTAGAAAACATCTTGGCGGCAGGGTCATATGCAAAAAGAAAACAGAAAACAAAGGCTGACGCTGACCAACAGGAAGAAATCCTGGCTGATGCAACGTATTTGGCAATCGGTGTCATGCGAAGCAGTCAGCGAGGTATTTGCCTATAACAGCTTTTGTGACATTCAGTCCAGTGGAAGGAATTCTATGAATGTCTTCGTGAAAAGTGCATGAGTGGATGTATATTTTACATGGCCTAACACGAACGTCGATATCACCGCGGCGACGGAATGTTATTGTATGGTACAGCATGACGTTGGCACTTACGTTAGTGCACAGAACAGATGCACTTTAGACCGGAGAAAGATGCACGCCACAGTGCCTCGTATCATAAGCGTCATTCGTTGACGTATTTCTACGGACCAGAGCATCAAATACGCAAGTGCAATGATAGGGAACAATTATTTTTATTGTCGTTACCACGATGGTGGGACTGACGCGTGGGTCTTGTGGCTTGAGACACTCAAGCATATAAACTTCAGAGTGCCCTGCAGTTGACACGCACGCCAGGTGGTCAAATTTCAGAACCTTCCAGTACGCCTTTCTCTCCCTTCTATATATTTCTCTCCCTTTCCCCTACCCCTACGGACGTTTAGCCGTGCTCCTTACATAGGCTGCAGATATTAGCGTCCTTTCCTTAAGCGAACCACAATCATCACGCAGTGTGCCTGCTAGTCAAGGAATACAAATTCGTTATTGTAGATTGCGCCAACTTGCCCGCCTTTCCGTCTTATTAAAAGAACATGGACTGATTGGACTGTTTCGTGAAACGATTAATGATTACCTCTTTCCCAGTGGAAGTGCTTGACGACGTGACCACGCGCATTGAGCCCTCTTGACGTTTTCTAACTGTACTGGTCTGGCTTCCAGCTTATAGCAATATTTCTGTAAGTTTACCTAATTTAATTTCCTCACTCGCTTGCTCCTACCATCTTCTTTCTATTTATTTTCTCCTCCTGAAAAAGAAGACAGGCTTGTGCTCTGCTCGGTGACAGTTGCCAGCTTGATCCATCCTTCCTTCACATTGTGTAATTGTGTTCGTATTAGCTTTATGGCACCAAAAAACACGAACAGAGTGCGGGATTGAGCGCTACTATCAACTTCGTCATGTTACCTAAAAGCATTTCCATATCTATCGTCCTTTAACACGTGCGCCGAAACTATGTCAGTATCTAACGTAGTCGCCCTTTTACTTGATGAAAAACGCTTCCGTCAATTTCCAACAAGGGCAAAATACCGAGCAAAATAATTAGGGCCTGAATCTACCTAAGAATATTACGAGCCACCCTTCTAGCTCGCGTGGGGTGCGCTTTCACGATGTGCTCATTATTGCCACAAGCAAACATAATAAAGCCGGAGAATTGATGCGAGTGCTTTTCAACAACGAAAATTCAACAACCCGCAACCTTTTCAACAACCTGCATATGAGCGACACTTCAGTGGTATGGTATAAATTAGAAGATGTTCTATTGAGAATGCGTTGACATGCAACAATTGATGGTAAATGATTTCTGCGCAAATCCTGACACATAGGTAGCTACGTGTATTTCTGCAGAATAAAACTGTTGTAAGTGGCGCTCTGTCACGACCGCGCCCTGTCTGTTTATAATAATAATAATAATAATAATAATAATAATAATAATAATAATAATAATAATATGCTTTGTGCAGAGTAGAAGCGCATTTCACATTCTTTAGGCACCATGAAACTACTGGCACATTTACCTACATTTACCGAGAGGCTATCATGTTCTTTTGCAGGAGAGGAGGAAGTGCTCCCACAAATTCTCTGCGTACTCGGGGAACACGGTCATCACATACGTACCTAATTGAAGGGTATTCAATATGCTCTCGCAAAAACGTTCCTCTACACGGGTATTCCACGAAAGCGCAAACACCGGCTGTACGCCCAAGAAGCTCATCAGGGTCTCTTCGCAGCGACATCTGAGATTGCATGTTCATTCATGAACAGATAATGCTACGAACGTTGGATGGGACTCACAAAGGTATCGGTAGAACCACGCTAATGCACTGGTATCAGTGCCATTCGTATCATGTGCCACAAATGGGCGGATCAGTGCCACAAATGTATCAGTGCCACAAATAGGCGGATCTCATTGCCGGCAGGCAGTTTTGAAATCTGACCACTGGAAAATAATTGTAGTGGAAGCTTTCCTATCGTCATGCAAAGAAGGCATACACGATAGGCTGATGTGCAAAATACACCGCAAGGACAAGTTTGCTGAGCTGGGCGGATATGCAGCATGAGAATAACTCGGTCAAAAAAAAAAAAAAAAAAACTGGCCGATCCCACGTACAGTGAGAATCTATCTATCTATCTATCTATCTATCTATCTATCTATCTATCTATCTATCTATCTATCTATCTATCTATCTATCTATCTATCTATCTATCTATCTATCTATCTATCTATTTAGTCGCGTACGACTTTGAGCTCTCCTGGCCGTATCGTTAATGGGATGTACACGAAAATTGGTATGCCACAACATGACTGCATGACGAACATAAATGACAAGTCATAACATGAAAATCATGACATACATGTCACGAGCGGCATGATTTACATGTCGCGGTTTTGGTGCTCCCCTGGCTGTTTAGTTAATGTGATGTATACGAAAACTGGTATGCACAATATGACTGCATGACGAATATAAACGACAGGTCATAACATGAAAATCATGACATGCATTTCATTAGCGGCATGATTCACATACCACGGTCTTGGTGCTCTTCTGGCCGTTTCGTTAATGAGATGTATACGAAAACTGGTGTGCCACAGCATGACTGCGTGACGGACATAAATGACAGGTCATAACATGAAAATCATGACATGCATATCCTGAGCGGCATGGTTTACATGCCACAGTCTTGGCGCTCATGCAGCCGTTTCGTTAACCTCATACGTACCAAATTTGATATAGCGAAACAACAATGGAGATCCATTTTTCATTGCTGATGCGTGATTCGCATTTCCTTGATCCTCACTGCACATGGGATCTGCCAGTTTGTTTTTCTGACCAAGTTATTCTCATATTGCATATTCGCACAGCTCAGCAAACTTGTGTTTGCGGTGTATTTTGCATCAGCCTGTCCTGTATGCCTTCCTTGTATCACGATAGGAAAGCTTCCACCCATAATTATTTTCCAGTGCTTAGATTTCGAATGTTCCATATTCAAGCGTTCCCCTGGGCTCTAACTGCCTGCCTCGCTTAGCACGGCACGATTCTGTTTGATGCTAGCGCTGGTGTCAAGCCGTCAAGCCAACCTTCATATGCTTATGGTATGCCACATACATTCACAAATGTGTGCTACATTAGCGACCAAGACGGTGGTCAGGCAAGGTAGAGGACGCTCCTTTGATTCGGCCGCATGTTGATAAGGGCGTAGCGCGGTCGTAACAAGTCGCTGCTGCGGCGTAGAACTAGAATATCGAATTTGCGGCCAAAAGGACCATGCTTCAAATAACCGGTGCCGGGCAATTCTCCACTATATGGAAAAAGGAGGCGTGTCTTCACTATATGCAGGCTGGTGGTGCGGCGTGTTTCCTGATGAAGAAAGCTGTTGAGCACTTCCTAATCAGAATGGGGACTCGCCACCTTGTTGTTGTACCAGCCACAACGTGCC
>CM023482.1:41004647-41037546 GCA_013339685.2 Hyalomma asiaticum | reverse complement strand
ATTGAGATGGCTCCGCCAATACTGCTTAATGGCTGTGTAACTCGGACCTACAATGGTATACTAAAAGAGTGGTAGAGACAATATTGGCATTCCATTGTCAATTCCATCCAATGGTTGGGCCCGGAACAGCCAATGCATTTCCGACATTGGCCCCTCTTACTGTGCTCCCTGGGTATAATGTAGCGAACAGGCAAGTTTGGGTGAGGAAACCATAAATAACGAAATATATACTAAAATGTAGTCCTGTAAGTCTACTAGCATGTTAAACTGGAGAGAGTCTTCCGGAGTTTATCAGGACAGTGCCAGGATCAATTCATAAAGGGTTTCAAAAAATGTGTTATAGCATCATTTTCAGCTTACCTACGGCAGGTATGCTGTGCGCTGTTCCCTGCTGGGCCTTCATTCAAGAATTCTTTACAGCATTTCATGCATGTGTGTACATCGATCATAATACTTTATTTTCAAATTATCATCAAGGTAGGAGCGCGCCAGTGACGAATCTTCGCAGTGGCGGGGAAATAAATGTCTTTCTACTAGATTTCGTCGATACATTGCCGTCTGCAAAAGTTTTGAATGTGTAAGAGTATAGATATTTCGGCGCTCAGTTGACATGAGAACTGAAGGCTGAAGTAGGCTGCAGATGCTGTCCGAGTGTATACTCATTCGTCCCGTTCATCGTTCTGAAAGTATATATATATATATATATATATATATATATATATATATATATATATATATATATATATATATATATATATATATATATATATATATATATATATATTACACAGTGAGGCTCCTAGCCCCCACTGAAAAAAATTCCTGGCGATGCCACTGATGGATAGATAGATAGATAGATAGATAGATAGATAGATAGATAGATAGATAGATAGATAGATAGATAGATAGATAGATACGGTTAGGGTGGCTCAAGTTCGCTAAGAAATGCTCCGCATTTATTCGGCTAACACGCGCAGGTGTTGTTCATGTGCCATACTAGGGAAGAAGCATTTCGAACACTTAGAGTAATGGTGCTCCAGCAAGCTGCGTCGCCAGTCTGGACAGTAACAAGGATTAGGGTACTGCGGAACTTCCGTAATTAACAGTACACATATGCACAATGTTCATCTTTGTGACAGAGAGCGTGCGAGTGCGTGGCGTGTGTTTGTGGTGGCTACTCAAAGCGCCAGAAATTGGTATATTTAATAAATTTACTGCATATTATCAAGCCCCCTATCGGCGCTATCGGGAATAAAACCCAAGCACCATCGGTACGATAGTTCTTTTCCAATTAGGTAGTGGCAAAGCTTGTGACCGTTTACCTGCTCGCTAAGTACCCACAGATTCCCTTTAATAAAGCATACAGCTGTACAAACACCAGCTAGATAAGTTCAAGGCTACCGCACGCTTCCATGACGTCACGGAGTAGAGATCGGCCTGGAAGTCAGCTTCACCGCACGCGGTTTTCTCGCCTGGCTATCAGACGAGCTGTTTTCGAAGATACCACCTTTTTTGTGCCAGTTAACTGTTATTGTTTAACATGCCCCAAATACTAGATGTACTCTTCGTGAAGATGACCTATTGTTTTCAGGCTCATTAAGGCGTAAGAAGCCTCAGACCTTTGCCAATTGCTTCATTGAAGAGCGAACACAGCACTCTTGCTTGTTTTTTCTCCCCGAAATTATATTTTGCACTCAGCTTTGAAGCAACAAACCAATTCGTTTGCATTACAGCAACTTTGTAATCCCTAACAAGTTCATTCCAAGGTCATGTCCTGAGATCCAACCTACGGCATGGGTTTCTTTTTCATTATTTCCAGTCAGTTCTCTTACATTGACAAAATGGTTACTATGTTGACTTCCCCATGTTTACAACTACATGTTTACCCCTGCACTTTCCTCAGTTGTGGTAATGTTACCTTCCCTCCTATGTTATTCTTTAGTTACTTCATGCTTCCCGGATGCGTCAAAATGAATTTGAAAGACTTCGAAGAGATATGAATGAATACAGGGAATGAAGATTTTATTTCAGCACTTCACACATAAACATATAATGAAGCTGTCACCAAGTTGTGTGACGGGGTGAGATATGGAACTCAAGCTCAGAAAAACCGAGTACAATTTGTTCACCACCACCGTGTGTGTGAACCAGCAACAAGCAGTAATTGACATATACATATTCATCATACGAAAGGGCAAAATTTTGTAACACAAGTTCTCACTCAACACAGTGCTATATGCAGCAATCGCTTGTTATAAAAAGAGCATGTACAAGCTATAATTACAAAAGAGCATGTACAAGCTATATATTTTATACAGAGCTATAATAATGATGGGTACATGAAGCATTCACTACTAAAAAACGGTCGCAATTATACACGTCCCTCAAACAAAAGCGAAACATTTTTGAAACACAAGTTCTCACCCAATAAAGTGCTACATGCAGCAGTAGTTTAGTGGTACAAAAAGAACATTCACAAAGCTTAAGATGGCTTAATACAGAGCTATCATAATCAGGTAATTATATTTATTTATTTATTCATTTAAACATATTGCAGCCCCGAATGGCTATCGCATGAGTGGCAAGTATAATACATGAAGAGCATTGCAAATACAATACATAAAAGAGCATAACAAAATACGCTGAACATCAATTATTAGAAATATACAAAATAAGTAATCATGCGACCAATATTGAACATAACCGGGCAGAGCCATTCCACAATTCTATAGAACGAACAAAAAAAAGTATACTTAAACTTCATCGTACGATGGCTAAAAGCACGAAAAGTAGATGTACAAAAAGTGTTCACTACTGAAAAACGATTGCCATTAAACAGCACAATCAGCTTTCAGCTCTTGAGAGTTTGCAATTTACGCTTCTCTCTTGAAACAGTTGTTTTGTTGTTGTTTGTCTTACATAGATTATTCAAAAGGGTGTTGGCAGCTGCTGTCGAAATATGGTGCATGACTTTTTCTGGCAGGTGGTCAGAATCACAGGCTTCAAGGTCAGTAAGGCCTCCAGAATCCTGTAGAACGGATGACACAAGAGCAACAAGGGCCTCTTTCTGATTTGGAAGAGCAAAAAATTTTGATGCAAGCTCCTCACTCCTCAATTTATCAAGGACTATTTCCGTAAGAAGTACTGCATTCACAACAACAGCACGCGGAAATTTCAGGCCTCCTCTTGTCATACCTGCAATGAGCAGTGTGTCCTCACGGTCCAAACTGGTATTCTCCAGTATAAGGTTTGCACGACACACACGAGAGCTTTTTCAGTGTCGCATGCGCAGAATACCCAGCAACATACGTTACAGCGGGAATCACTGAAGATTTTTCAGCAACATCAGCATCGGTCACTGCTATGCTGAACTGCGCATGAAGTGAATCGACACTAATTGCGGGGATTGGCTGTGCAATAACGTCCAGGTCAGGCAGGTCCAGCACTTTTTGGAGCCTCAGCTTGTTCTCAGATTTATAGATCTGCCTGATCGAGATGTGGTATTGAGCACCAGATAGCTGGCGGTACTTCCCAAACCTATCTTCTAGGCTATCCGTCTGAAACTTTCCGAGGAGCACAGCGGAATTTTAGCTCTTCAAGGCAGTACACAGAGATCTCATGCAGAGCATGGCTCGTGTAGCCGAAAGTCAAGTGTGTCTCTTTCGTCAAATGACCGGCGTCGTGCTTGAGGCTAGCCCAATAGTCTAGCCACTCTGGAATTTTTCTCGAAAATTCCAACTATAGACATGTTGTTGACACACTCGGACACTGCATTTGATCACGCAAGCGTTCACCTTTTCTGGGAGTCTTTACATTTACGATTCGCCACCATGTCAAAATGGTGTTAATAAAATCTGCTGTTCCTTTGGCATGTTGAACTGCGGAGCACTGTAATGCAGCAACTGTCGATTCATTAAATATTCGGAGAGCGAGATTAACATTCTGACGCTCCATAGTTGAGGGGTTTAGTGCTTTCAGTGAGAGCGTTGGTGCCAGCTTTAAAAGGTTGTTCTGCTCAGCGTCATGTAAATCAGCCAAACGTTTAAATGATGCCGTGAGAATAGGTGGCTTTAGGTCATTGCTGTTGGGATCAGGGTAATACATGCACTTTCCAGTGTTTCTCTGGTTTATCCAGTGGTTCCTTATCGACTTCAGAAGGTGCACAGGGTCCAAAATAAAGAACAGTGGACGAGAGGAATCAGCTGGATGTGGGTAAGCAATACTGGCATTAGGGGGGCTAGCAAACAATGTCATGGCTTTTCCGTTTATACCCTTGTTGTCAAACAATTGCTCGTACATTGAATCCGAGTGATTCAAGGTCAACGATTAGCTTGAGCGAAAATTGATGCAATGCTTTTGCATCGATCTGTGCGACTGGTAAAATGTGAACCACATCCTTATTGCTCGACAAAAGGCTCTGCAACATGAACACATATGCTGTTTTAGCAGGATTAGAATTATTCGCTGCGGCACCTGTGACGAAGCCTGCCTTGTATTCAAAATAGGTTTGAAGATGGATCTCATCCGTCATTAATGTCACAGTGCGTTCATGCTCGGCCGTTGTTTGCAAGACACTTTTAGCGTATTTCAAAAACAAACATCTTGCTGCTCAAGAGCTGGATTCAAGTGGTATGACGAACGTAAGCGTCGAATGGTGTCTGGGGGCGGCAGCTTAACTTTATGAGAACTTCTGAAAAACCTGTACGCATGTGGAGAAATGGTGTAAACCAGAACCGAGAACACAAGCACATCAGGTGGTTATCGCAGCACATTTCTCAATACCAGCTCGACTTGGCTTCTCAAAAACTTAAGTACCTGTAGGTTGCATGCATGGCGTTCTTGGAGCTCATATTCCTTGCTCACTTCATCCAGGAGCATCAGCGCAGTTGAAAGTAGCTGATGTTCCTTTTCCTTTTCACTGTCAGCACAAACACTTTGCAGCTTATCCACAGATTGCAGCACTCGGTCGAGCTACCTTAATCCTTCGATTCTGATGGAATGCGCACATCCGCAAGATTGTGAAGGCGGAACCCTGCGAGGAACACCTGAACAGGCAGGTCCTCTAGCACACCCACTGACGGATGCACTGCAGGAGCATAGTCGAGGGAGAGGTCAAGAAACAAAACCCGTGACTCTGTGGTGATCATAGTCCAGAAGCTTGAAGTCTTTAGCCTCGGAAGGGCATGACGAAGTTGTTCGAAACTGCAAATTTTGTTCCTGCGATCTTCGTCTTCTTGCGCAGCAACAGATAGCTCCATCGCTTGTCGGAGCGATGCTGCCTCGAGTCGAGCTTTCTTTTCTGCAGGAGCTTCCCACGTTGGTGTTGGTTGGGATATGTATTTCGGGCAGCCAGGGAAAAGACTAGGGACAGCAGTTGGCTTGAGGCGAACACGCTCCAGCAGCGCTTCAACAACTTTTCTAGTCTTCACGTCCGTGTACGTTGCAACCCTGACGAAGTCACCCGTCTGGAAATGTTTTTCGCACACCTAAAAAACAAGTAAAAAGGTGGTCAATTATGTTTACAGTACAGGCTAAAAATGCGGCATGCGAAGTAGCTGGGGACCAGAACCCGGCAAGCGACGCAATAATTAAAAATAAAAAAGCTCTGCTCGCCCAAGTAGGTTACAGAAAAACTGCGACATGAATCATGTAAGTTTAGCGCAAACATTCTCAAAAGCACAACGAAAACCAATGCTTACCACTGTGTGCTTCGTCGGCTCGAAATTTTCACGAGGTGTAGCCTTTATCCACGCTGCCCTTCGTGCCTCGTCCGCAGGAAACTTGTAGACACGGACACGCTCGCTTCTCGGAACACCGCCATAGTTCGACCGACAGTTTGGGCCACAGCAACTGCCAGGCATTCCCGAAGTGAGGCTACACCCGGTCCATCATATAAACGAAGCCTTTGCGGATGGAACAGCTTGCACAGGCACAGGTCTCCGGCGAAAATGCGCCTACAGTCACGCCAGCCCAGCGAGTCACGTGCGCGCCATGTGCTTACTGCTGGCCTTCGCGCGTGATAGCGAAAGCCACGAGAGGATAGCCAAGTAACAGCCAAGTCAAAGATGCCGAAGAAGCCGGCAACACCAACTATGAACACGAACTTCTACAAGTTGTGCTGTTTATTCAGCCTGCTCCTAGGTGGCTCTACGTCAATCCGCTGCGGCGGTAGCGCGCCTTGATCTGCTAGCAGTGACGTAGTTGCTGGCGAGGAGGTCATTGCAGCGGCCTTGAACTTATCTAGGTGGTCTTGTCTAGGTCCCTGTGCGCCTGCGCCGCGTTGCTTCGAAGCGCGGCCGCGCTGGCCGTGCTGGCGCTGCGCGGAGCGCGGCCACGGTGAGCCGTGTTCACCCTACAAGTGGACGACCGTGTACATCTGTATAACGTTCGGCAAAGCAGGTAGCTTCGGCTGATGCATGAATAGCGGCATGAGACGCACCACCTAAATGTATTCCATTTATTGATCGATGTTTCGGTGAGGGCCTGACATTCATCAAGACGGTGTTTATTTTTCTCCTGTTCATTTATATAGCATAGGACAAAGGGTGAGTGGGGAAAGGTGGGAGGAAGCAGAGGGGCGCCAACGCATTTTCTACGAACGCGCGTACAGCGGCAATTTTTAGGAAGCGGCGGCGAAGGACAGAGTTAATGGGCAGTGTTGCTGTGACCAGCTCCACGCGAGCACAGAAGAAAATTAGGTGCTCCTCGTAATACCGCATCAGAGCGGTCGTCGGAAAGTCGTCGGCAACCTAACGAAACGCACGGCGACGGACCTGGTGCTAAGTAATTGCTCGTGTAGGGAATCGAAGAGGTTAAGAATGCCACCATGGTTCAAAGCGACCGCCAGACAACTGTGGGGTTCAGGAGGAGGGGAGAGGAGAAGCAGCTGCGCAGAAAGACGGAAGGGCAAGTCACCAGAGAAGAAAAAAGAAGAACCGAAAATTAAAGAAGGAAAAATGAAAGAGACAAGCTGGTAAATAATCCATATGTATCCTTCGGAGTACGTCTGGTAGGGGCCTTGATTGATTTGTGGGGTTTGAGATCCCAAAACAGCTGTGAATATGAGAGACGCCACAGCGGAAGTCTCCGAAAATTTCGACAACCTGGGTTGTTTAGAGTGCACTCACAACGCACCAAAAACGTGCCTCACCATTTGGCCTTCATCTAAATGCAGCTTCCGAGGCCTGGATTAAATCCGGCGGGAAAGGCAGTGGCATATCGTTGTGTTATTGCAGGTCACAGTTTTGACAAAATTCAACTCCGTATACATCGGTGAAAGCGTTGTTACTCCCGAGACAGAAAACACAGACAATAGTACATTATCTAGAAATCCACTACAGTCGAGCTCGTCGGCATAGCCGT
This sequence comes from Hyalomma asiaticum, assembly GCA_013339685.2. Taxonomy (NCBI): domain Eukaryota; kingdom Metazoa; phylum Arthropoda; class Arachnida; order Ixodida; family Ixodidae; genus Hyalomma; species Hyalomma asiaticum. The sequence continues at coordinate 41,030,184 of CM023482.1, read as the reverse complement.
TTCAACGGGAGCTATTGAGTCCATTAGATAAAATGGAGTGTTCACGACTGCAATGAAAAATAATCAAGCCGATTCGCCGTTGATGGGATGTATACGAAACTTAGTATGCCACAACATGACTGCATGACGACAATAAAAGGCAGGTCATCAATTGAAAATAATGACATGCATGTCATGAGCGGCATGATTTACATGCCCCGGTCTTGGTGCTCTCCTGGCTGTTTCGTTAATGGGATGTATAGGAAGATTGGCATGGCACATGACTGCATCACGAACATAAATGACAGGTCATCACGTGAAAATCATGATGTGCATGTAATGAGCGGCATGGTTTACATGCCATGGTCTTGGTGCAATCCTGGCCGTTTCGTTCATGGGATGTACAAGAAAATTGGTATGGCACAACATGACTGCATGACGAACGTAAAGAACAGGTCATAACATAATAATAATGATATACCTGTTGTCATGAGCGGCATGATTACATGCCATGATCTCGGTGCTCTCCTGGCCGCTTCGTTGACGGGATATATAACAAATATTGGCATGCCAGAACATAACTGCATGACAAACGTAAATGACAAGCCATGACATGAAAATCATGATATGCATGTCATCATCGGCATGATGTACATGCCACGGTCTTGGTGCTCTCCTGGCCGTCTCGTTAATGGAGTGTATGCGAAAACTGGTATGCCACAATATGATTGCATGAACAACACAAGTGACAGGTAATAACATGAAAATCACGAAATGCATGTCATGAGCGGCATGATTTACATGACACGGTCTTGGTGCTCTGGTGGCCGTTGCGGTAACGGGATGTAAACGAAGATTGGTATGGCACAACATGACTGCATCACGAACATAAATGACAGGTCGTCACGTGAAAGTCATGACATACATGTCATGAGCGGCATGGTTTACATGCCATGGTCTTGGTGCAGTCCTGGCCGTTTCGTTAATGGGATGTACACAAATATTGGTATGGCACAAAATGAGTGCATGACGAATATAAAGAACAGGTAATAACATAAAAATCATGATATGCATGTTGTCATGAGCGGCATGATTACACGCCATGATCTTGGTGCTCTCCTGGCCGCTTTCGTTAATGGGATATATACTCAAAATTGGTATGCCAAAAAACGTGACTGCGTGACAAACATAAATGACAAGTCATAACATGAAAATCACGATACGCGTGTCATGATCGGCATGGTGTACATCCGACGTCTTGGTGCTCTCTTGGCTGTTTCGTTAATGAGGTGTATACGAAAATTGGTATGCCACAATATGATTGCATGAACAACATAAGTGACAGGACATAACATGAAAATCATGACATGCATGTCATGAGCGGCATGAATTACATGCCACGGTCTTGGTGCTCTCCTGGTCGTAGCGGTGACGGGATGTATACGGAAATTAGTATGCCACTACATGACTGCATGCCGAACATAAATGCAAGGTCATAACATTAAAATCATGACATGCATATCATGAGCGGCATGATTTACATGCAACGGTCTTGGTGCTCTCCTGGCCGCTTCTTTGAATGGTTGCATACGAAAATTGGTATGACGCACATGACTGCATAACGAGCATTAATGACAGGTCATAACATGAAAATCATGACACGCATGTCATGAGCGGCACGATTGACATGCCACGCTCTTGGTGCTCTCCTGGCCGTTGCGGTAACGGGATGTATACGAAAATTAGTATGGTACTACATGACTGCATGAAGATCTTAAATGACAGGTCATAACATGAAAGTCATGACAGGCATGTCATGAGCGGCATCATTTACGTGCCACAGCACTTGGTGCTGTTCCGCCCGTTTCTTTAACTTGATACATACCAAAATTGGTATGGCGGGACAACAATGCGAGACGACCATGGGTGACGCTTTCTAAGGACATGTAAGTTCGGACGTGCATGTCATGAGCGGCATGATTTACACGCCACGCGTTTCGTTAATGGGATGTATACGAAAATCGATATGGCTTAACACGACTGCACGACTAATACGACTATGGCATAACGTAAGTGAGAGGTCATAACATTACCATGATGAAAGCGTGTCATGAGTGGCGTGGTTTGCATGCCACAGTGTTGGTGCTCTTGCGGACGTTTCGTTAACTTCATATGTACCAACATCTGTATAGCGAGACAACTATACAAATCCATTTTACGTTCCTGATGCGTCCTTGGCATTTCGTTGATTCCCACTGCACGTAGGATGTGCCAATTTTTTCAGAATTCTTTTAACATTTGGCGCGTTACTTGGGAATGTGAGAATGTGGTTGCACCGTTCTTGTCGGCTTTCTTTCTTCTCAATGTGTAGAAGGTGGTGTCAGGTTAGCTGCTTTTTGTATTGGGTCAACAATGATGGGGGCGGACATTTCTGTCTGATGAGAACGCTACGAAGGCGTTCTCTGTTATATTTGAAGTCTTTTGTTTCTGAGCAGACTCTCCTACACGGGTGCGCCTGGGAGTATGGTATGTTGACTTTGCAGTGCCGCAGATGGCAGCTCTTAAATTGGAGGTATTGCGTGTCTGTGGGCTTCCTGTATGCCTTGGTCATCATCTTACTCTTCTCTTGCCTACACTTCTCATCGAGGAAGGATTTCATTTGTCGAATAGGTATGAGTGAACGATGTGCTTTTATGTGCCTGCTTAATTAGTCAATAAACATAAACAGTTGATCTTCAGTGTTTCTTCAGATGAGGAAGATGTCATCGAGGTACCGCTTATAAAAAGCGGGGCGCGTGAGATGTGTTCCCAGAAAATTTGGTTCGATGTCGTGCATATAGTTGCATAATTCTTGCCATCCCAATCTCGATGCCATTTATTTGGAGGAAATATTGGTTGTCCAATTCGAAGCTCTTTAATTGGAGAACAATTCTAGCAAGAGATCCAATGACGATTGGGGTGGAGAAAAAGACTTATTTTCCGCATAGGACCTCAAAAGTGTTTTATGCCATCAACGTGTGGCATGTATGTATATAGCGACTTGGCATCTAATGTGATAAGGCACGTGCCATCCGTCAATTGAACGTCTTCCATTCCTTGCTGGAAGTGAGTTTTGTCGAATAGATGGGCTGAACTTGCATGTGCTATGCCCTTAATTAATAAATAAATGTAACGAGATATTGTTCCGGTAAGTGTTCCGGTTCCTGATATAATAAGTCTTCCAGGTACACCTTTTTTTGTTTATCTTTCGTAACATGTAGAACCGCCCAGGTGTGATACGGGAGCGAATAAGCGATCTACAGAGTTTGGCATCTATTGCATCCCGTTTGGCGAGTTCCTGCAGACCTCGCAATACATAGAGATGAGGACCGCAGTAAAAAATAAAAATTATCGCTCTCCATTACTTCTACAAACTGCCGCACTGTCATTTTATCAGTATACCCACCCGGTCAAGGTTATTTTGCTAAGGCATTTCAGCACTTTTCGGATTGCATTCATACAGCTGACAAAATCCGAAGGCACCTGATCCGGCGAGAGGATATCAGAATCTTGTGGGGCAAGGGCAGCAGCTTTTCTCCGACCACAGCACCTTTTCATTATAGTTTTTTAACAGCCCAGCTGCTTCTTGGCTCATGAATTATCGCTGGGACACGGGTGCTTTAACCCTGTGGCCCAGGATATCTCTGTGTCTTGCGCCACGACGCGCAACCTAAGCTTCAGATGCTCGAAGTTCCGCCTCTGTAGAAAGCACTCCTTGTCACAATAACCCAAGCTGCACTATACAAGCGCCTGGTGACTCTGCAAGTGCTCACAAGGCGAACTGCAACTCAAGCCTGTGTATCTAGCGGTGCTCCTTCAGGATACCATCAGCAACTGCTGGTATTTGACTAGCCGATACCAATATCTGCGGAACCGAAGCTACAAAAGCGGGAGCGAGGTGTCCTTCGCAGAAAAAGGAAGATGTTTTTATGCAAATTTTGTCTAACGACTTTCACGGCAATTTTGGCTGTTTCAGCGGCAGGTGAGTTGAAGCGCAGAAACTTTGTATTGTTCCTCAATCTATGCATCTGAGAGAACGGCCGTACTATTTCGGTTGCCCGATGGTTGAGTGATTGTATATCTTGGCGCTTCAAACAGATATTTGCGATGCTTAACTAAATTGGATAGAAAAGCGGTACTAGCACCATATACACATCATGAGTATGTAAAGACTCTGAGGAGCTGTTCTAAAGCTTGAAGGAGCAATATTCGATTTCTCCATAAGAAATTGCCAGGAGAACAGTGTGTGCATTAATTAGTGTGCCTAAGAGCAAGGGAGTCATTTTCGTTCACATGCTTTCCATTGGATATCGCAACGTGTCGATGCTTAGCACTGCGATTTCACGCAGATATTTCTGGCGCGTACATACCAAAACGAATATGTGCACTGATAACGCATATCTTCGCTCGGTCAGCTGTTGAATTTCAAGTAAGGTGGATGCCTTAAGTGGAACTCTCTTATTTCAAACTAAAGTGCTATTTCTCTTCGATGGCGAAGTGAACCTTCCTAATTGAGTCCGAGCTCGGCGAAATCCCTTTTTGTATTAAACGATTATTTTATATTCGGCATCAGGGACGTAACTTTTTCTTCATGTTAATAATGCGGTGCGAGTTCAATTCGTTAAGCGCGACACGGATCACTCGCAATATAGACAATAAAATAGACACGAACTAATCTAGTGACCTCAGGGACCTGAAGGATCTCTTTACTGAAGTGAATTCGCATCCCCATTACAGTGGATATATTTGGAATCTGTTTTTTTTTTTTTCAGAATATCCCTGCAATGGCGGTGACACGCTCTTCGACATCGGGCTAGCAAAGGTTCTCAGCATGCCATCCTTCGATGCTTTTCCGCTGGACGATATTCGACGCACATTCACCAAGATTTTCGATTTTCGTGTCCGTATGTCGCAAGGAAAGCTGTACGGCTTGTCGAACCTGAAGCGATGGGATCGCAGCTACATCAACGCCACAGACAGCGGCATCACAGCTCACTTCAAGATTGAGGGAGGTCCTCTGGTCGTGACATACACGGGAACAGTCAATTCTATACCCCTTGATGCCCGGGTAAATGTGAACGTGTACATTACCAGGATAGAGGTGTTCATTTACGCGGAAGAGTGAGTATGCCTACGTGATTGCATTCGCACTTTGGAAGGTACGAGTGCAGTGCTCTTTTTAGCAGCGTAGCGTTTCGGCACGGCATGGTAACGTCCAGCCTCCCGAACAAATCGTTGCCTGTATACGATACCAAATGTACGGCGCTAAGCAAAGGATATTGGGATACTCAAAAGGAATACGCGCCAATCATCCTCGTCCGCTTTTCGCTACGTCTAGTGGATCGGGATTGTTGTAAGCACACACCACAGTGTGGTTTCGTGCCCTTTTTCCAACGTGCCATCGCAGGACTATATATATATATATATATTGTTACGAACCACGTAGGTTTGAGGGGCTTTTAATGCGTAAGCAAAGCCGAGGCACCGAGGCAGTCGCGATCGTCTCAACAACGCAACGTCGTCTTCTTCTCTTCTCTGCGCGTTTCCCTCGAGCCACCGGCGCCTGTCTCAAACCACTGACGCGCTGTAACAATATATATATATATATATATATATATATATATATATATCTATATATATATATATATATATATATATATATATATATAGACGCGTGGTTGTATGTATGTTTGTGCACATACCTTGAACCGCTTCCATTGTTTGCGAAGTGGAGGAATGAATATATTCAATACACAAGCCACGTAGGACAAGCGCTTACTCGCAAGTGAAAAGCTTTTTAAAGAACACAGAGAAAAAGCAATGCAAACAAAACAACCTATAGTGTATAGCGGAAATGGGAACTTAGTCAGTAATTTGAGCATCACTCAAGTGAGCACATTCACAGCAGAACTCCACACCTTCTGTCAGGCAACGTTAGTGACAACATGTTCTGTTAAGTGATCCTGAGAATACTCTATAGATTGCCCCTTATTTGTTTACGCGTGGTTTCTCGCTTGGTTGGTGTACCTGTCTGTGCTTTCAAAATAATTTATTGTAGTTGCGCGTCGGGCCTTGTCCTGTTCGTTTGGAGCATTCTTTGTCTCCGTTTCTTGCTATCATCTTTAGAAACGGCTCTCCATTTTCTGAAGAAACAGGGCTGTAATTTTTCTTATGCTCTTTATTTCAACCTCACCCTCCCGCCCTCCTGTACTTCTTCTGTCAGGCCATCACCCAACAAATTAAGTCTGGCCGAGTTGTGGTTCTGGTCTGCTCCAGTGACATTCAGTGCACGGGAGCTGGGTGGAAGTAGACTCTGGTTCAAGATTCTCCACTTGCTTGCTGAAAGCAGCATAGAAAAGGCGCTCCGAGACAAGATGGGAGAGATGGTTGTCGAAGTGGTGCACCAGTTCTTGGGAAAGGTGGAGCTTTACGCCAAAAACGGAACGAAGTTCGGAGGTGAGACGTGTTAGTCCTACAGTGATTGTTAATTAGAGCGAGACACTGGATCGGTAAAAGAAAGAAGTGATCGCGAGAGCTTTCTTCAGAGCAAGCTAAAGTTGGGAATATATCTCAAAGAGCATGTTATGGAGTTTTGGACAAATAATTGCACTGTACATCTGACTTCCTTTGAACGATGTGGTCAGAGGTACAAATGCGGACGTGATAAAGTTACTGTTTAAAACGACTAACAGTGAATGCTGCTGGAGTCAGCGTTTCGACATGGGGACCTCACTTCGTTAAAGGGTCTCTTAAAGGTCTGTTTTTTTGTTTTCTTTTTTTTTTTTACATTGCGTCACTGCTTAGGCAACACAATTGGAAACCATTCACACCACAAATAAAGGGAAGCTCCAGGCGCTAAGGCAGCTATGGACTTATTTCTGTCGCCTTCCTCCTTACCACTGCTGTTCCTCCTCAACTCGGTCAGCTGCGGAATGCGAGCTAGCGACGACTGCGCCCCCTGCGTCAGCTGCTGTGCCGAGCCCTCCGTAGCGGCATAGCGCCCCGGTATCTTTATTGAGGTCGCCGGCTCGGCAATGCTAGACTCTGTAATAGAGAGCCGGTTACTCGTGTGTACGCCGCCGGTTGCCGCGACGATACCGTTGGATGAAACGAAGGAGCACGTTGTACGAGCACGTTGTTCGCAGTTAGGTTGGGAAAGTTACGTGCAAGTCACTTGTTATGGGCCACTCAGCGCGGCGTCCCCATCCATCGTTCGGTGGCGGGGGCGTTGGAAAACGCATTTGGCGAGCTGCTGCGATCTTTTGCGACGCGCTTGTTCAAAACCTCATTGTAAGTTACACATACGCAGAGGGCTGAAATCTGTGCTCTAATGATCCTAATGACTCGCTCTACCGGATCACCATGTTTGCAGAAAATTGTCAAAACCGTTTCAGGGTCCCTTTAATGTAAGGATCTACTGCTTTCCGTAGCATCCGTTCCTATACGCTTTGCGCTCACTCCCGCCGCCCTCCCATGGACTGAAGCTCAAATGCACATGCGAAATAATAAAGAAAAAAAAGAGAAAAGGGGCTTCTGGTTGTTCGCGTGACCAACGGTTTGTCGAAAATATGTGACTGAAAATAGCACGAACAAGAGCAGAAGAGGGGACGACCAAGGCGCTGTTGCAGTTTTCGTGCAACTAGATAACTAGCCGGCACCTTTAAGATGACTTTCATGAGAAAAACGATAGTTTGTCCAGGCGAATTGGCTTAATAATTTTTAATTGCGGTCGTCAACACTGCAATTTATCTAATTGACTCAAGAGCTCCCTTTGAAGCGGCTACGCCGGCAAGCTGGAGTGTAGTAAATTTCTGGATGACGTACTATTGTCTGTTTTCTGTCTCTGGAGTAACAAAGCTTTCACTAATGTATGCGAAGCTGAAGTTCGTCAAAATTGTGACCTGCAATAACAAAACGATGTGTCATTGCCTTGCCCCGCCACGGTGGTCCAGTGGCGGGGCAAGGCTGGCTATCGGAAGGCCACCGGATCGAATCCAGGCCACTGAAGCTGCGTTTAGATGAAGGCGAAATGTTGAGGCCCATGTATCGTACGATGTCAGTGCGCGTTAGAGATCCACAGGTGGTTGAAACTTCCGAATCCCTCCACAATGGCGTCTCTCATAACCATAACGTGGTTTTGAGACTTAACACCCCAGAAATAAATCATAATCACTACCGTGGGTAAATTATACACAGCGCCTGTGCGGTGTTCGTTTAATCCAAGATTAATTGGTTACCAAGTTTCACCAATGTACTGCTTCTCATTAACTGAGCGCCCTAACATGCAATTGAAGTTTCAACTATAGATTAACAAGTATGGACGTCGAAGTAGAGCAACAAAATACAGTGACAGAGTTATCATGAGCGTCATGAACTTTCTCATCTAATTACTTTCATAAAAAATTCATAGCGAGATATTCGTGCAGCAGGAGGCCGTATAGGCAACATATACTGATGTCTGAAATATCGTACACTGAAACTCTACGGCATCTGATTTCAACCCTATTCCAAACGCTCCATGCCCACATGAACGTGCGCCTTGCAATCCTTACATACAATTTAAAACCACAGCCTGTAACACGCACGCCTTTGACAAGTCCCCGGAAGAATCCCTGGCAGTCCATTACAGTGGGCTGGGTGTTAAGAGTAGTAATGCCCTGAACAAACGTAACACAGAGCGAACACCATATTCCTCCTTGCTGCGCCGTCGCGCCCTCTCTTCGCGGTTCTTAAAGGGGCACTAAACAGGCTCCAACTTTTTTTTAAGCCGCCCAAACAAGCTAACTCAATCATAGAGAAGGTTGCGGCGATCACATTCTGCGAATATGACAGCGCTGCGCGCCACACAGACGCCGTATTTCAAAAGACAATTCCCGCGCCTCTTTCCTGCGATTGACCAGTCGCGCTCGCATACTAGGTGTCGTCAAGTTCTACCGCGAACAACTTTGCGTAGCTGCAGCTCGTTGATTGGTCGAAACGTCTATTGTCAGTTCCTCTGGCCATCCCACCGGAGTGAGCGCAGGAGCAGCGCTGGCCGGAGCAACCGGTACTGCAGCGCAAGCGTCAATGACGTCAATTGTCACGTCATGTCACGTGTCAAAAGTGGGCGAAGTCACGACCGCGCGCCGCGCCTACCCTCTCCTCGGCAGAGAAGGGTGGGGAGGCCGACCGAGAAAACGAAACCGACGCAAGCGGCCACTTAAACCCGTGTAAATTCGTTATTATTGCACCTATTCGCAAAATTTTTGCGGGAGCATGTTCACATCGCACAGGAGCGCAGTTATATCTTTAAAAGAAAGTTTGGACCTCGGGGTTGTTTAGGGGCCCTTTAAGCAGCACAAGCTCGGCGGATGTAGGCCCTGTCGCTTAATACCGCTCGAATCCTCCAGTTCGCATGTTTATAGCATAATAGCTTTATTATATTGTATTTGTTCCCGAAATATCGCGAGCATGTTCATGCATTTGGCCGGACATGCTATGATGACGATGAAATTCATTTATTAAGAAAAAAAGGACCCAACGTCACCGTTGGGGAGAGAGGATAGTGGGCACGGGGTAGGCAAACACTAATCATGCACGCCAGGCCGCTAGAAACATGTTATAAGCTGTGAGTTACAGTGTCGCGAGAGACCATTTTCAAGGCTCATCTTATATTTGGTATCTCCACTCTCCAGATCGTAGTGAGCGAAGCGCATCGGCTCATATCCTATTTTCGAAATTGCAACATAACGTCGCCAGCGATCTATGCATTATATTTGTGGTGCATTAATCCTAGACAGCATTGCTGAGCTCTCAACTACCCGAAAAACTGCGTAATAACACCATCCCCGTCAATTGACATGAGGTCTGCGACATCACTGAGACTATGATTGAAGCCACCACGAAAGTAGGCGCCGCTCCTACAAAACAACAGCACCATGTCTTCCTTACCACCAAACATCTTTACAGTACGGCTTTCCTAACCGGGCAGCCTAGGCATCACTTTACAATGCAGTGTAACATGTGCTTCCTAACGGAAATTCCCCGTGGTATATCTTTCGTTCTTCCTTAGTTTCAGAAATTAAGAAACCACGTGAAGACCCCACCTTCACCCCTGTGTTCTTGTGGCCGGGAAGCGTATCTCCTTCGAACTACCCTCTGGGTCCATGGCAAGATCCCAGCAAGTGGGGTATATTTGACTACAGCGTCAAACGCATGACCTTAGCTTCAAACCTTGATCCACTTGTGATCACTGATGTTGACGACATCGTCTTGAAAGACCGGACATTCCACATAACCAACGTAACCGTAGATGGCCTCGGCTATCTCCGCCGAGGGGGCGACAACTATGCCGTTGCCGATCGATGTGGCATCAACGCCCGCGTGCACCTAGCAATGGAGAACATCAAGGTGAAGCTGTACGCTACGACTGGGAGTCTTCCTGTTCAGTTGCGCATGGACGTGCGGATCATAGCAATTGACGTGGTCCTCAAGGTGAAAGAGTGAGTGTACTTTGCAATTGTCTATTTACCATCACTTGTGCCGGACGGCGGACAGCCACTAAGAGCAAAGTGAGAAAAAGATATGTCAGAATTGGTAGCGTGCTGTATCATATTTTCAGCCCTGTATATACTTCTTTGTCTGGCGAAGTATGCCCCGTCACACGCAGAAGCCGTCTTTAGATGAACACCTCAATAGCTCAGCGCATATTACAGCTACAGTTCAAAATTCTAGTTTGCCGACTGCCCCATCTTAGGGTACTCTGGACCTTTCCGTGAATCCCGGCATCACCAGCGCTTGTTGTCTGATGCGATCTTTTCTTACGCTAGAATTATTGTACTTACTTTGAAACTGTTTCCTTATGGCGTGCATTAAATGCTTAGGTTACATGTCGACAATCAATGTGAACGAGTATCCATGGTAGTCAACACTACCTTGGAAAACGAGCCGAGAAGTGCACCTAGAAACACCTCATTTAGGCTTTCGAAAGACGATCCGGTGATGTGCATGATCTCGGTTGTTCCGTAGTGTTCTCGCAGAGAATTCAATGCTACAGAGGAGCCGCGGGGGAAGGAATACAGTGCTTATATGCTTTCCATATACAATTGCAATCTTATTTCCTGCGAGCTTATCGGCTGGGTAGGAGCACTTTCCACAATATATCGAAGCGCGCCGGCCGACACACACTGCCTAACGTTGCTGCTTTTCTTTCTAACAATATCGCATTATAAAGCTTGCCGCGCTAAAAACGCATTTTCGATGTTGACCTTGAGTGCAATATGGCGGTGGAAATCGACGATTTTTTTTTAAACTCAGCAGAACCCACTAACTCTTCATGCGAAACAGTGCGCGAAGAAACTGCACATGACAAAATGTTTGCCATTGGCGAAAGTACAGCGAATACGAAAAATGCATTTCTGCAACCGGACATGAATTGCGTGGAGCGTGCGCTTGCCAGGTACAGTTACTTCACTGTGGCAACTATGGGCGGCTCATAATATGACGCAACGGCGGCACCAGCTTCGGTGCTGCAACGTCTGTTTTATTGAGAGGAAAATGGGCTTGGCAGTACACTGATGTGCATCTCATAAGCGCATCCGCAGAAATATTCCTACGGTGTGAAAAATCTGGCACAAAATCATGCTGAACGCCAGTAGCATATCCGTATTTTACTGCATTGCTATTTTTGTGTTTTCCAAATGAACGCCGAAAAGGCCATCGGATTTAGTCAACCACCTACACCGCCCCTGTTGTTTCACAGCTAGCTCTCACCACAGCATGTGATGCATTATGTTTTTACAGCATCCACTGCGCAGGATGGGCCGTCCTCGACGAGAGGTAGCATGCTTACTTTGCCCCTCGTGCACGTGGGTTTATTTCTGCCGTCCATCACGCGTTTCGCCTTCAGTCGCTACAGCTGCTTTGCCTGCGTTTCTCACCTCGTTATATGTCTGATAGCTACCACGCCGTTTGGCTTGCTTTCAATTAACCCAAAGCAAAACATGTTCTTATGAAGTTATCTCAAGTGTGTCTTGCCTACTTCTTAATTGGCGTGGGCTCCAAATAATAACACCGAATTACATTTGGCAAATACCAGCATATCCTGCCCAGGTAGCGCGGATAAGAGGCACACGTGACCCTCTTATTGTTAACGGTGATATCCCATATATATATACACTATCAGGAAGTCACAGTGACAAACATATCATCTAGGATTTATATCTGACGTTTCGGCTGGAGACCAGCCTTCTTCAAAGGTGAAAGTTTTTCTTGGGCGCATGGCTTTTAAGTGCACTTCACGAACGTGCATAGTGGGAGGTGGAAAGGGGAGAGCTCACAAAAAAAAGAGTAAGGGGGGTTGGGATACAGAGGTGTGTCCAAGAAGCCATAAGACCCATAATTTCCGGTATTGGCACAGTAACGGAACCAATATCCAGTTTCATCGATAGCCTAATCAAAGACATTCCACCAACATTACCTTCCTACGTCAAGGACACGACTCATTTTCTAGCTGATATTATGGAACTTGTCATACCAAAAGACAGCCTGTTAGTTACTCTGGACGTCGCCTGTCTATACACAAACATTCCGCATTCAGACGGCGTCAAATATGTCACTCAGGCCTACGAAAATTCAATCCCAAATAGTCCAATTGATGGTGAAACTCTCGGAATACTTCTCAAACTAGTCCTAGAAATGAACAAATTCGAGTTCAACAACACACACTATGTCCAAACCAACGGTATATCAATGGAAACAAAAATAGGACCGAACTATGCCAACATCTTTATGGGTACATTAGAGTCAAAATTTTTAAGTAGCGCCCCGTTCCGCCCCTTTTTTATCGAAGGTTCATCGACGATATTTTTCTCATTTGATGCCACGGCGAAGAAAGACTCAAAGATTTCATCACCGCCTTCAACAACACGCACAAAAACATTTCCTTCTCGCACACGTATTCGGCATCGACCATAAACTTCCTCGACGTTTCCGTAAGAATATCGGACAATAGGCTTGTTACATCAGTCTAAAGAAAACCAACTGACCGACACCAATACCTCCATTTTAAAAGCAGCCACGTTAAGCACTGTACCCTTACAAAAATTTCTAGTAGCATTAAATTGAATGTCTACAGACAATTGTTACTAGAACGTACCAACAACTAACAGACTGTCTAGCAACAGTCTACATACTCCTCTACCAATTTCCTGTGGACACCCTGCCTGCAATCGGCCACCAACTTTCAACAGACACCTGTTTCTAGGGTGTCTGCTGACTTCATATTAACGTCCTATAATCCTTTTTCTTTTGACACCCTAGAAACATATCTAAGGACAATTGTTACTAGAACCTACCAACGACCGACAGGGTGTCTAGAAACGGCCCTTACAAAATTTCTAGAAACATTAACTTGGCTGTGTACAGACAATTGTTACTAGAACGTACCAACAACAAACAGAATGTCTAGCAAAGGTCTGTGTACTTCTTTACTGACTGCTTGTTGGCGTTCTGGAAACAATTGGCCACCAATAGTACATAGACGCGTGTTCATAGGCTGTCTGCTTACTTTCTACCAGTGCCCTATGAACATTTGTCTTTTGACGCCCTAGGAACATACTGCCAAAATGTTTGTAGACTTTCTGTGGATCATCTGCAAACATTTGTCTCAGTATACCCTTTTAACAATTGGTTAATATATCTAGTGATGCACACACTGTTCACATTCTCAGAATGGTCTATACCGACATATGTTACCCCGTGACAGCTTCTGTCGATATGTGTGAACGAGTTGTACAACCAAGCATAAGCAAAATACGATACGAAGAAGTAGCAAAATGAATAATTTATTATCCTTAATTGGTACACAGCAGTAAGAACAATAGACAAGCGCATCAGGTAGTAAACCTTAAAATAGGCAACGTAAAGCAGCCTCTACTTAGCACAAGGCGGCTAGATAAATAGATGATTAAAATAAGCAGACTTGTTTTACCCTCACAAACACATTCGCATAGAAGTATTATTTGTTCACGAGTATTTCAACTATAAGAAAGTTCATTAATTGATAAAAAGGAAATAAAAAAAGGCAGTGTCATTTAACTTGAAAATTCATTCCAGCAGTAATTTACTAGCAACCGCAGGCACGTGGCATTGTATCATAAGCAATATGTGCCGGCAGATAGGCTTCGCACATATAAATCAGCATTCCGAGGTACACGCGTGCGCACTGCTAGGCTGAAGGTATATCAAGGAAGGGAATTATACGAATAATTATGCAGGAAAACTTACCACATAAACCTCTTCGATCGACAACAAATAGAAATGTGTGAGCAAAAGAAAATATTCAAGCGCATCACACTAACAGAACATACAAGAAGACTGGAAATAGTTCATGACTGGTCAGAAGATATAACAAAAGTCCAACGAGACGTAGAAGTAGTTACTACTTGGCCTTGTCTTTGCTGTATGCAGGTTGCAGCGATCTTGGCTTAAAACAGTGGAGGGCTTGTACCGGGTGTCCGTTTTCTTCCCTAAAGCACATCCTAATAGCTTCTCCTTTCGGCAACACCACATAGTTTTGGGCCACTCATATCCAGGCACTCACACATGTCGAAGAATATATCCAGGAGCTCACACGTGTCGAAAAACTCAACGGCTTGGGCTGGCATCCCCGACACACGGCATGTCCAAGCAAAACTGCCAGACCGGTGACAGAGCACGTGCACGCCGTTCTCCCTCTCTCAACACCCCTTTCCGCGCTGTGCGCCAACAGCGGACGGGGAGCTTTGGCACTATGGATATTCGAGGAACCGCATCGGGGGAAGGGGGGGCGGGGGGGGGGGACTGCCGGACTTGCTCCTGTTTGCAAACTAGTAGTACTGGTTCAGGAATTTTGTTCACGCAGCATGTGCCAGCGTGGCGTGCCTTTCGGCTTGGTTTGGAAGGTCGTTTTGGAGGACCTTGGTTTTACCATTGCTGAGTAAAACTGACATCCGTGAAGTCTCCGATGCGCGTTTTTTTTTTTTTTTGCTTCACATGCAGTATTACTGCTACTGCTGCTATCACTATAATTCCGCCTGGTCAAACTTTGAGAAGGCAGAATTATTTGACATCTTCGAAACAAGTGCTCTTTCCACGCTTGACGGCTACAGGCATGTGTTCATATTTACGCGCACACACAAGGAAAGCAGCTAGCCGTGTAATTTATGAGCGTGCGAGCCACAAAGCAAATGCTCGGGAAAAAATGAGCCTGCACAAAGCTTTAAACATAATATCCACAAGGGCTTTTATGTGGCAGATGGTTATGAAAAGGGAATCTGCGGGAATTAGAGAAATATGAAAGCCACGCAATTAACTCATTATGAGATTATGCCAGCTTATGTGCGATAGCAATTCACTGCTCCGTGCTGGTAGCAAGGTGAGCTGTTGTTGCTGTTTTATGTTGTTTTTCTTTTTTTGCCAGCGAGCAAAGCACATATTAAACTTTAACAGCTGCCACAAATCTGTCTGGTTAAGCAAAATAATGTTAATGTTGAAACGAGATGACACCAGCGTAGGCCCCTGCTTCGTTTCCTTTTTTTTTACATGAAACTTAAAAAACCGAACATTTCGGGGTCAGCTCGGACCCCTTTGGTGTGAGTGCTGGTCTTTCAATCTTTGTGCAAGGCGGCCGTATCAGAGAAGTGTGTCATCTGTTAGTTTGAACTGCAGAAAAAAGAGAGTATACGTGAAGATGAAAGTCTGGAAAGACGTTAGAAGTGCCCACTAGAACAGTGCTTGGGGGCTGTCTCAATTACACTAGTTATCTTGACAAATGGAAAATTGATTACCATCTCTCATGTTATTTTTAAGTGCAAAAGCAGCTTACACTACGCGTTGCGAACAAGTTAGCTCTGGTGCACTTGTACAAGACATATACTTTGTGTTCGGGCAAGTGCAGCTGCAATCATCAGCATGTCCTGCGGGAAATGTCAAAGAATCGCTCAGTGTACAGGTTAAACGTTCTACGATTTCTCACTTTTAGATAAAGAAAGTTCTTTATGCGAAATTCCGCAGGAAGTAATTTGATGGCGTGCTTAAATTATTTATACAATAATAAGACTGAAGCAATTTGACGGTACATTTAAAATAGTCTTTATATAGAAGTAAGAACGAAACCATTTGACGATGTATTTAAAACGTTCTTTGTACAGAATTAAGAGGGAAGTATTTATATGTGATGACTAAAAAATTCTTTATACAAAAGTAAGTAGGGAGCCTTTAGACAGTGTAGTTAGAATCTTCTTGTTACAAAAGTAAGTAGGGAGCCTTTCGACAGTGTATTTAGAATATTCTTTATACAGAAGTAAGAGAGAAGTCCTTAGACGTTGTAGCTAAAAAATTCTTTATACATAAGTAAGTAGTACGTTTTAGACGTTCTACGAACAAGTGTTACTACAGTGTAAATGTCTGTAGACTGTCAGTACAGTCAATAGAAAGTTCATAGGTGGTCTACTCAATGTCAACAGACATTTTTGTAAGGGTAAGCTCGGCATACCATACAGTCAGTCCCTTCGGTTCAAGAGGATATGTTCTGACGTGGCGGATTTTGCCTCCAACTGTGAACAACTAAGCAAGGATCTCACTCGTCAACAATACCCGCCGTCTGTCATCAATGATGCCATCAAGAAATCTAGCAAGCAGGACCACCGTTACTTAATAAGCAAACCAAAATCTGATTCCGTAAACACCACTCCAAATCTCATTCTAACGTATTCTGCCTCGCCCCCTAATATAAACAGTATCCCGAAAAAGCACCACAACAGACTTCTCGAAAGCGACAAGTTGAAAAGCGTCTTCCCTGAACCTCCACGTGTTGTCTACAGACGGGCGCGAAATATCGGAGACATTGTTACGTCACCTAAGGTGAACACTCCTAAATTCACAGGCAGCGGCCCCTGCAACAAACCCAGGTGCAAACTATGTCCGATGATGAATAGAACCTCCAGAGTAAATAGCACTGCTTTCTCATTCTTTTGCCAAATGAGAGGAAATTTTGACTGCGACAGCTCAAATATTGTCTACCTTCTTTTAATGCACCTTGTGCAACGCCCAATACATTGGCCAAACACAGACTCCATTCAGGATAAGAATAAACAACCACAGAGCACACATAAAGACCCTGCCACACCTTCCTCTCTCCAAGCACGTAAATGATCTTAGTCATCCTTTCCATACATTCACAGCTGTGGTGCTCCAATCTGATTTCAAAACGCATTATGAGCGGGAGGTTCGCGAATCTTACCTTATTCACAAATTCAACACTGTGTCTGGTGGCATCAACGAAAGTACAGGCCGACTATCTTGCTTGCCCTGTCAGGCAACCAAACCAATTAACGACGCAAGCAACTAAGTGTCTTTAATATGTTATATTTTATTTGTGTTCCTTTTTTACCCTTATTGTTGTTGTATCTTTAGGGCTCCACATGCAAATATATGTGCACTATGAACTCGCGGAACTCCTTTCTTCCCTTTTTTGCTTTCTCTTTTTTTTCTTTCTGCTGCACATTCATGGCGCTCCTGTTGTGATGCAGAAATGATGGTCGATTTCATTCTGTACGCATTGTTAATTTGTGTGTGTGTGTCCTGGTTCTTTCTCATTGCATTTATTTTCGTTTGTTACCCTACGATATTTGGTTCCCCATCATGTTTCTTGCTGTCTTTCTCGTATTGTTGTCTGATAAGTCTTGCTTATTTCACACTGCATGCGTACAAGGCGCAAATATGTCTTGTGTGCCCTCGGCGCTCACTCGGGCAGTGTCTCCTGTTGGGATGCGGCTCTGACTGTCGATGTCCACCTGTTTTATTTTATTCCTATTGTTAATTTCTTGCTTGCTTTGATTTCATTTATTTTCATGTATTATCTTAGGATATTTCATTCCCCATGATGTTTCTTGTTGTCTTTCTCTCATTTTTATCTGGTATGTTTCACTCAGATCGCGCTTCGCGCGCGCGAGGTGCAGATATGTATTGTGTCCCCTTGAGCATCACGCACTTTCGCCAGAGAACGGGTTCCACGAAGTATAACTCGTTAAGCTAAACGACTCTCCTCCCTGTGTGATGTTTTCTCTTCTTTTATTCTTTTTTTATCTCTCTTTTGTGTGTGTGTGTGTCTGTCTACATGTCTTTCATGGACCAAACCATTCATGGTTGTTTGCGTCTGCGCTGCGTCTCTTTTTCTATCCTCCATTTTCCGAGAAGCTCGGCGCGGGGACGATCCTTTGAACCGTACACGTACCGACCAAGCACAGAGCAACATTTTTCCCCTCTTTGTCCCCCCCTCCCGCTTCTTGGTACTCCGCCCACAACAACGGCATTGTGCTTCAGCGGTTCTGC
Source organism: Hyalomma asiaticum (assembly GCA_013339685.2). Taxonomy (NCBI): domain Eukaryota; kingdom Metazoa; phylum Arthropoda; class Arachnida; order Ixodida; family Ixodidae; genus Hyalomma; species Hyalomma asiaticum. Next base: position 41,011,815 of record CM023482.1, on the reverse strand, counting down.
GCTGCACTGCGGGAGTTGCAGCACCATGGCCTTAGGCGATGGCAGCGCGAGTGTCTGCAAACGAGGGCTTACAATCTGCTCCCAGACGATCTCGGCCCACCCGTTCGTTATTATGGAGGCGCCTTGCAGACGCGGACATCATCTTGCACTGGCCGTTGCTTCTTGGACACACCTCTGTATCCCAACCCCACCCCCCTTATCCTTTTTAGGGGCGAAGCTCCTTAAAGCGGCACCCGTTCGTCCCTCGTCGTATTCGTAGTAGTGCGTAACCAGTCTTACGCTTTGACCTCCAAGGTGGAGCCGGTGGGAGATTTCTCCTGTGCGTTGTTGAACAATAAAAAATTCGCAGCGTGCGCGTTAACTAAAAGCCGAATTCTTCTGTCTCTCATTCCCCATTAGCAGCCATTTCGTGCGTCCCCGATGTATGTAGTAGTAGTAGTAGTAGTAGTAGTTAGTAGTAGGTAGCCACCGGCGCTTGCCTGCTGGAGCGCTCGCACGCGCCGAGGGCGAGCGCGTGGCACCTGGCGCTCGCCCTCGCCGCGAGCGCCGGGAGCCACGCGCTCCCCGGCAAACTCGACACTGCCCCGGCCAACGCGAGAGACAACGTTGGCGCAGGCAGCGTCTCCTAGCGAGTTTCTTGATTGAGAAATACCGACTGCTCGCGTTGGAGAAGCGTTCACCGGCAAAACCAATATATATATATATATATATATATATATATATATATATATATATATATATATATATATATATATATATATATATATATATATATATATATATACACACTGGATCTTGACTTGCAATGAAGTGCCAGTGGGAGATTTCACTTGTGCATTGTGCATAGTTGAACCGTGAGGATTCGTAGCATGCGCGTTAACTAAATTAATCCGGAACTCGGCACGACCTACGATGCACATCCCGAGCTTCGCCCACTCATCATCATTCACTCCGTGGATATGCTGTAATTTTTTTTTGTGAGCTCTCCCCTTTCCACCTCCCACTATGCATGTTCGTGAAGTGCACTCAAAAGCCATGCGCCCATGAAAAACTTTCACCTTTGAAAAAGGCTGGTCTCCAGTCGAAACGCCAGAAATAAATCCTACATTATATGTTTGTCACTGTGACTTTCTGATAGTATATTTATCCCGATAGCCAGGAAGAACTTGTTTGGATATATATATATATATATATATATATATATATATATATATATATTGTAAGCAAAACATTCATCGTTCATCTTCTTCACCGATACATAATCATCATCACAGTGAGCGCCATCTTCGTTCTGCGCGAGGCTCGGCCACATAAAGGCTTCGAGACAACAGCTGCGCTCCTGCCTTACAATATATATATATATATATATATATATATATATATATATATATATATATATATATATATATATATATATATATATATAGACTGTATATGCAAAATAGCTTGGGTTGCCGCTAGTTTATAACAGAATTGACGATGCGCCTCTTAGAGCACAACGGTTTAAGTCAACGTTTCTGTCGGAGCCCGACCTTTTTCAAGACGTCTTGAAAAAGGTCGGGCTCCGACCGAAACGTTGACTTAATAAACCGTCGTTCTCTAAGAGGCGCATCGTCAATTCTGTTTTATATATATATATATATATATATATAAAATGAGAACTTGTGCTCAATGGGCCAAACGTATTTGTAGTGAAATAGCAGACACGAATTCGCAGTTATAGTTTATTGCCAACAGTTTCGACCGCGGGTCCGGTCTTTTTCCGGACCGCGGTCGAAACTGTTGGCAATAAGCAATAACTGCGAAGTCGTGCCCGTTATATATATATATGTTCCACCATCAAAATGATGTAATAGATTAAGTGAACAAGACGAATGGAGACGTAGGCGCCAAGGTTATAGATAGATAGATAGATAGATAGATAGATAGATAGATAGATAGATAGATAGATAGATAGATAGACCAAGCTGACCTACCCTCGTCATGAAATGTTACGTGTTTATTACAAGCAGAAACCGCCCAAGTTGGCAGCAGATTTGTCGGAGTAGCCTTTCAAGAAAAAAACAATGTAAATGCACTTAAATCAATTTGAGTCTTGAAGGTTTGGAAATCAAACAGACGCTGTCCGTGTTCGACGAAAGCGCGCTTGCTGATTTGATTTGTGGGGTTTAACGTCCCAAAACCAGCTCTGATTATGAGAGACGCCGTAGCGGAGGTCTCCGGAAATTTCGACCACCTGGGGTTCTTTAACGTGCACTGACATCGCACAGCACACGGGCCTCAACATTTCGCCTCCATCCAAATGCAGCCACCGCGGCCGGGATTCGATCCCGCGAACCTCGGATCAGCAGCCGAGTACCGTAGCCACTAGACCACCGTGGCGGGGCGAAAGCGCGCTTCCAAATCTACGTAAACAGGGGAGGTAGGCAAAGGGCGTGAAATGCAACATCAATGATGTGTAGGCCTCTTTGTCATTATCATATTGTCGTGAATGAGGACAAAATGTGTCAGGTAAATGGGATGGACAGCAAGCGCAGGTCTGCTCATTGATGTCACTAACGATATAATGGCACTGCTATTGTGAAAACCTAATATCTCTGCTATGTTGCACTGTCATTATCACTAGCACCATCAAGTAGCTGTCGTCTGAGGCTAGTGGGCCGAGGAAAGCGCTGGTCTGGCTATGAATTCGGCTCAGCCCGAGACATCCTGGTAGTTGGCCCAGAGCTCCGGCCCCTTCTGCGCGAGCAGGACATCTGTTCCTTTGTTCCCCTCTCTCTCTTACCTTCCTCTTTTATACCCTAGCTCTCATTTTCTCTGTCCATCACCCAAGGCAAGTTGCAGCGTGATGGTCAGTAAAACGCAATCATATGGTTGCCGAAAACGCATGTACTGCGCGCGCCGGTATGCAGCCTCGTGGTTCGTTGTGACGGTGGCCTTCTGCCGTTGGTGCCTTCGCTCGAATCCCTCCTCGCAAAGAAAATATCTTCCGTGCTTTTATTTTTTTTTCATTTCTTTCAGCGCATAACTCTTCTTGTACGATTGCGTTGTACCGCACTCCTCTCTCTGCTCTTCGATGCACCGCGTCTTCCCTCTACGCCCGGCGTGGCTGTTGCTCGAGCTGACACAGATCCGGTAAAAAAAAATGGACGCATACCTGCTTGCTTCGCTGCAAATGGCTTCGAAAGACTATAGTGTTCTGGCTCTTCTAATCCGTAACGCCCTCTCTGCTCCCCCTCCCACCCCTCGTGCTATCCCCCTCCCCTCTGACTACTCGGGTGGAGGTTGCAATGGAGGTTCTCCGAATTCAATTCAAACTGCCCGCGGTGGCCCTGCTCTCGCGCCATGTGTTGGGACATTTGATTACTTTGGCGTCTCATCGACACTATTTCTAACGCGTTGATTTTTCCTTCACTAATGTGGAAGCCAGGCCAATGTAATCAAGCGAACGCTGTACATCGCGGTTATGTACGTACATATTTTATAAGATAGGCTTGAGGTATATTTGCGTACGTGTGTGACCCTGTGCCACCAGTGTTGGTACCACGGTTAATTTAAATCACCCGGTAAAGCTTCTTTTGGCCGGGCAGTTAAATCGAATCACAGACAGACAGAAAGACTGATAGGCTAAGTTTTTCCCGTTTAGGTAACCCAAGCAAAACTACCGTCTTTAAAACAGCAGTGGCGACACGATGATCATAAAAAGCAGAAAAAGACCGCACTTTCACTCTTGAATAGCGTCTGCTCGAATCAGTGCCGCCCTTCAGTGAAGAACGCTGCTACGTCCCACTCGGAAGGTAATGTTCAAGCGCTACCTAATTCCTTAGCAGCGAAGCTGCTTAAGCTAGCCGTAGTTTGTAGGGGGTGTCAGTATTACCAGTGAAGCTGTTTAAGGTAGCCCTAATTTGCAAGACTGTCACCGATCCCTAGCTGTCAGGCAGGGAACGCAATCGCTGGAAAAAAATTCAAAGAACCGACGCATCAGAACCTCGGAATGGACCGCACCAAAGCTTGGACCATTAAGTTTAGGTCCCCTTCAGCGCACAAGCAAAATGCCAGCAGTCGTTCAAAGACCGAGTTAGAGCCATGGGTGATAAAACAAAACAAATATATTCTCACGAAATAGTCAGTTACACAAAACGCCACAAACACGGCTCTTCAGAATATAAACACAGATGACTTACAACGTTACACGAAAACAACGACAAGCGTAGATCATGCACTACGACATAGTTAAAAGACAAATATATCCTATTCACCAACGTCACTCGAGGTGCCTTCTTACATGAAGCTTAAGTCCGGGCTCGTCGGCGGGCTCGCCGAGCTGCTCGTTTCACGTCTTCTTTCTTCCTTCACGGAGTCACAGACAACTAAGACTGCTGCTGACGGCGTGTGGTCGACTCTTTATACTGCCTTCGGCATCGTTCCCGAAACTTCGGCTCAGACCACGTGATCTAAGCACGCGCAAAAGTGAACGAATCTTCTTGATAAAATCGGAATATTCTTCTCTTCGGCGGCGCCTCTTGTTCCCTCACATGTCGCGACGAGCGTCGGTACGCACTCTGCGCCTCCTGTCTCTCCCTCTGTCTGACTCGCGAGCTCACCCGCTTTGACATGATGACTCACTGCCGCGTTCTACGCCATTCTCGCGACCTTCGGCGCCTCTTCCGTTCTTCGCCGGTTTTCTTTCTTTGTTGTTGCTCGGCGCTCTCTGTAATTTGAAGCCGGCTTCTTAGGTTAAATTGGCAGTATTTTGTGACAAAGGCATTCTGTAGTACCATGTGCCACTGGGTCACACGATTTCGTCAGAAACTCGTCACGTGACCTTGCGTATGACACGTTGGCGCGATCATGCCACGTGACATTGCGTTACGTAATCTTTGGAGAAGCATTCCACGCAACATTGCGCTACGTAATTTTGGGGCATTATGTCAGTTGACATCGAGTTACGTGATGTTGGCCGGAACGTATCATGTGAGTTGTTTTATTTTATTTATTTATATCTACGTAATGCTCTACCCATGAGTGGGAAATACAAAAAAAACTGAACTAAATGGACATTCTTGAACACGCTTCTAGAAATATTTTAAGCGGCAAAGAAGGAACACTCCCGGGCAACGAATTCGAGGCTTCGATTATTAAAGGAAAAAAGCTCTACTTAAACATGTAAGTGCGGTTGAAAATGGTTGCAATATGGCGGGCGTGTCGCTCCTCGCACATAAAGGTCAGGAAGACTTAAGATGGTTATGCAGAGTGCCGGGGCTGGGAGAATTTCTTGCAGTATAAAGAAATTTTAGGCATTCAACGTATTCACCATGGCATCACTTTTCAATTGTACAGACACATAGTTGGGGAAGAAATATCGAAGGTGGGAAATTCCTATCGTATTTTTTGCATGCAAAAACCACAGGACCTTTTTCGATGGACTCTAGTTTATTATATCCAATTTTCTCTTTTTTATAGGTGTTCCACACAAAACAACCATATTCAAGAATGACATGCGTGAGAGTTTTTATTCGTAACAAGTTTGATTTCTTGAAGGTGAAGACGGAGCATACAATGAAAATACTGTAGTCTATTAAGGGCCTTGTTGTAGTTGAGATCAGTATGTTTGGACCCCGACATTTTATGTGTCATACGGGCACTTCGGTACTTGCATTCGAGCACTCTGCGCGCTCTGCGTATTAAAAGCACATTCAAACTACATAGGGCGTGAACATCGGATATAGGACATAACGACGGCCTTAATAAGTTAATATTCATTTGCGATAATTTGTACCAGGTAAAGAACTGACAAAAGGTATTGCTGGGGGTGGTACGATCAAATGGAGATTTATCAGTATGATATAGTTCATATATAATAGTATAATACATATGAATAATATAGTATAGTATACGGCATTACTACTCCACTTTGGGATGTTCCCCCCAAACCATCACGTGTCTATCGACTAGAACTATCGGCCAGCTTCGATCTGATCAGGCCTAGCGCGACCAAGCGGAGAGAGAGAAAACTTTATTTAACAAGTAGGTCCGGCAATTTGGTCGGGGTAAGGGCACAAGCACCCCAGCAGGTGACGTCCTCGAATTGTACACGGGCGGCTTCGTCGGCGTGCCGTACGGCCCAGAGTTGATCGGCGAGGTTGTGGCTGAGCAGGCACGCCTCCCATCGCGCCCCGCGGTCACGGACTGCCATACCTACCCCGTTACTAATAAGAGGATCCTGCTGCTACCTGTGCATGCCCACGGTATGTGCTGCAACGTCGCTCTGGCTCTGCAAACTTTACACGTGTCAGACGTATAAATGTCTGGGTAGCAGAGGCGAAGGATCACCGGGTTTGGATATGTGTGTGTGTAGTCTCCAGGCAACCACCTGTTTCTTGTTTAGTTTGGCGTGTGGTGGTGGGTACTTACATCTGTTCAATCTGTAGTGTTGTGTGATGTCTCTGAAAGTGGTCATGCGATCCCCCCATATCCACTCCCGCATCGCCCACGTGTTGGGCGCGGCGTCAGCACTGTCCGCGGTCGTCGCGCCTCGGCGTTTAAGTTCTCGAGCCGCGGCGTGCAAGTTCTCTACCAAGCGGAAGCTGCGCAATTTCTTTAGGTTTCTGCTTAAGAAAACCAATTTGGAACTTCTCGCTAACCCACATTGACCCACTACACATTCATCTACTTACAGTTAGAGAGCTGTTGATTGAGAGTTAGTGCGGGTGCTTGAGAGCCATCGAACCGACCTTAAATATGTGGGTTCGTCTTTATTAGACGCAATAAGCACATGGACGGAACTGAAGAAGCATAGCTTCGTTGGTGCTGGTATATGGGAGTGGGAGTGGCATTCATTGCACATTGTTCTATTCTCATATATGTTTTTCCGGTGCACTCGCTTCACGTTCATTCGTTCACTTTTGCAAGTATGACCAATTCTTCTAAAGCTTGGTCTCTGTTATCCGTTGTGTGCGATTGCTGTCTCTGCCTGTCTAGGGAGACATTTACAGCGTGAGTCCATGGCGAATCATTAAGTTCATCGTGAACTGAAATCACTTTGAACATGTCTGTTGTCTATCTATCTATCTATCTATCTATCTATCTATCTATCTATCTATCTATCTATCTATCTATCTATCTATCTATCTGTCTGTATGCATGTATGTTATGTATGTATGTTAGG
>CM023482.1:40951017-41004547 GCA_013339685.2 Hyalomma asiaticum | reverse complement strand
CAGGAATATCTACTGTTTACGGTGTTGCAAATAAAGGATATTGACCGCTTGCCTTTGTTAGTTAATGGGCTCTTCGAAAACACATGAGTGATACTTTCATACAGGTGCTAAAACATATCAAAGAGTGCTTGAAGCAAGGCATTCAGAAATATAAGCCCTCATGTTAGGACCCAGTGTAAACCATCTTAGTAATCGCTTCTATTAATTTCAATCTAATTTATCTAAATGCTACTTGCGTACCTTGTGTGGCCACCACACCCTTTATTTTGTAAAAATTCAAGGAGCTCTAAGGTGTTTTTTTAAATAATATTAAGGTAATCCTAACTGTACTGGTTTTATGTATGCATTTGATACGATGTCACTCATTCGAAATTTACCGCGAAGGATGCTGGGCTGTGTGGATCGTTCAAGAAATTCCTTCACGGCATTGATATCAAATGAACACGCTCTGATGCAAAAGGGTACCTGTTGGATACAGTTAAACAAGGCTTGCCCTAATCTTTGAAGCATTCGCCCTATGTCCCACTGCGCACTCCTGAATTGAAATGAACCATCAAACGTTAAGGGGGGCAAACTGAACACCGTTATCAAAGGGTGTTCAGTTTGCTCACAGCTTCATGTATGCAGTTCCAGATTTGCCTCAACCAGGGGGGAGCGATAACAAAAGTTTCTTTATAATAAAGAAGCACGGCGTGGCAGTGCACGCAGTGGATAGGGCTGCTGTAAGACGAAACAGAGTAGGCCTATCAGCCGACGCAGTTCCAACATCCAGCCCGAGCCCCACTTGCGATACACTGGAGGTACAGCTGCGGGGCTGTGCATGGCCCCCCTCGGTGAAGACGGACGATTCCCTCAGGTGACCTAAGTTATCGCGAGGACGAAGCGCTCATGATACTGCTTGAGATCAGCGCGGGCAGTTTCGCGGCCACGGCAACGTACGTACCCACAACTACACGAAATCGCCATAAGAAAGGTGCTGGTGCAGATGCCCGTCGTCATAACGAGATTTCTGCTGTACTTGTTTTGATGTTGTAAATGAGCGGGCTAATCAGCGACATTCTTCAGAGTGCCGAGCGGCTTCGAATGACGGTGTGTCCTCGGATGAGTCAGGACGCAAGAAAGAATGGTGGCGATTGGAGTAGAGGGTTCTCGGCCATAGGGAGGACAGAAAGGAGAGAATCCCGGTGTTGCCTGAGGTGCTGTTATGGAAAGAACGAGTTCCCAGGTGGTGTGGTTGGAGGCGACGTACATCGACAGCACGTCACCAAGAGTACGGTTAAAACTCTCTGTCAAGCCGTTAGTTTGCGCGTGACATGCGATGGTACAACGGTGAATAAAGCGGCCTGCGTCGTGAAGTTCTTGTGTAACATCCGCGGGAAGGCGCGAACTCGGTCACTGAAGAGTTCGCGGGGCGCGTGGCGGCATAGCACGAAGGATTGCAGCAGAAAGGAGGCAACTTAAGCTGTCGCGGCTGGTAGGGCGATAGTTTCGGCGTCTCGTGTTAAGTGGCCTGCAACCACTATGGCCCAGTGATTTCCAGCAGCTGTGTATGGGGGTGGGAGCCTGTACAGATCTATTCCAACCTGGTCAACAGGTCGCAATGGGCACGGCAAAGGCTGCAGTGCGGAGAAGGGCGGAGCGATCATGCTTGCGGTGTTGACATTCAGTGCACGAGGGAATATACGCTCGCACGCAAGTGTACTACTTGTCGCACCATTTAAATGTTTGGCGTAATGTTGGGTAGGTACTGAACAGACCAGTGTGAGCGCACTCAGGGTCGGTGTGGCAAGCGGAGAATACAAGGTGGGGGTGTTTGGGTATGACTAGTAGCCATTTGCTGCCGTAGGAGTGAGAGTGGCGGCGATAAATGATGCTGTCGCGGATGGCAAAGTGAGAAGCTTGTAGGCGTAGAATTCGGGATGCGGACGTGCAGGTGAGTGCGTCATCGAGACGTGCATCATCCAGATAACACAAGCACATGATCCATTTGAGGCCTGTTAGTTTAGCGTCCATCATATGCTCAGATGTCGCGCGTCCATCATATGCTCAGATGTCGCGGGCGCATTGCAAAGGCCGAACGGCAGGCATCATGTTGAATTCCTATCGCCCATTGGGCGTGTTGAAAGCAGTTCTTGGCTTGTCATCTGCATCTATAGACACCTGCCAATAACCAGAGCATAGATCGAGATCAGAAAAGAACTCTGCCCCTTGTCTAGTGCATCGTCGATGCGCGGCAAGGGGTAGACGACTTTTCTGCTTATGTTTTTTAGGCGACGGTAATAAACGCAAAAGCGTATTTAGCCTCCCTTATTTTTGAATAAGACAAATGGTGATGACCACACAGTGTTGGACGGAACAACAACGCCCCGCTTCAGCAGTTTGAATACTTGCTCGTCAATGACGCGGCGTTCTGTCGAAGATGCGTGGTGTAGTGGCTGTCAGAGAGTGAGCGATCTTCGGTTGCAATCCCATGGCATACAGTCCACGTTCGACCTAGAGAAGTGCTATGGCTGTGAGAGGCAGGCCGATATTTGTCGTCGAGACAGACGACGTCGCAGCCTTCTTGTGGGTCGATGGCATCAATGAACACATCATCAGCCGATGCGGCCGTTACCGGACTATAGGAGACGGCGCTGCCCTCTAGCGATTCTTCAGGAAGTACGAGCTTAGTAAGGCGTTCCTAAGGCTCCACAGCGCCGAGAGATTCACCATGAAACAAAGTAGTCTCAAAAGGGGAACTGGTTGTGCTCAGGAACGTGAGTCAACCGAGCGTGAAGGGCAAGCAGAGCAGTTGGGAGTGACAAGGGATGACGATAACAAAAGCAGTTGACGGAGAGAACAGTACGGTAGCGTCGGAGGCGACGGAACATTACCCAGGGGGCCAGGGCACATGCATGTGAAGGTATTTCAATGTCGTAAGTGGAGGTAACTTGGTGCCGGTACGGGAAACGTCTTGAGATGTGGCATTGGCAACTAAAGAGAAGGCGACTGTTGCACCGCTGCAATCAATGGGAGCATGGTGACTGGAGCGAAGATCAAAGCCATAAATAATATAGTGGAAAAAGTGGGGAGGAACAACGAGTTTGGCTGTATAAAGAGCCCTTTGAATGCAAAGTCTGGCGGTACACACAGGCAGCGGCTGGATGTGCAGTGCTGTCACGGTGCGAGGAAGTGGAGCGAAGAAGGGCGTCGTAACCTTCCGTATTGAGCGGCATAGTCTTTCGGCGATGATAGATATGGCAGCACCTTTGTCAATAACCGCAACTACAGGGACACCTTCGACAACGACACCACTAATGTTCGGCAGCAAAAAAAGGGTTCCTCCGGAACTCCGCCACTTAGTATTCCCTGTAAGCGGTAGAGGTACGTAAACGTATTGTCGAGAGCGACCGACGACGGGGAGAAGGGGAACGGCTGCCAGAAGACTATAAATGGCTTGGGCGCGGTGAGTGGAATTTGTGGTCTGGCGGGGGGCGCGTAGGGCTCTGATAATGTATAGTCGTACGCAGACGTGCGAGAGTTGATCCGTGGATGAGGTGGCGGGTGGTTGCAAAAGCGTGCAACGTGTTACCGTATACCAGAGCAATTGCAGATAGATCGGTTGCAGGTTGTGCGCCAGGGATTAGTGACTCGGTATACGGGAGGTCGTGGTGGTGCGGTAGTGAAAACAGGGCTAGGTATAGAAGCCGAAGCCCGGAATGTTTGTGGTTGTGGCCGTGCGACGGCTTCTGCGTAATTCAGTGGTGCAGCGACGGAGCACGACCACTCTTGTGGAATGACGTCGAGCACTTCCGCGCGCATGGGGTGTGGTAGTGCAGGACTAAGCGAAGAACTACATTCGGGGGATGAGGGGGAGACAAGGGAGAGTTGTCGTGCAACTTCTTCCCGCAAAAAAGCCTTTATCTGCCAGTGGAGGGTTCGATCTGGTAGCGCCGTAATTAGGCCGGGCAAAGATTCTTGATGGTGAGCAGGGCGATGTGTGACGAGGCGTTAGCGCCGAAGTTCGTCGTAGCTCTGGCAGACGTCAGTGACCTGCCCAACACGAAAAGGCCTCTTCGAAATGAGCACCTGAAAAGCGTCCTTGTGGATACCCTTCACTATATGTTTTACTTCATCTGCGTCCGTCATTGCCGTATCGCAGAGCTTCCTAAGATAAATCACATCTTCCAGATAGATGGTGAAATTTTCAACCAGTTTTTGGGATCTGGACTGCTGTTCCGCGCGAAGTATTCCAACAGCAGGACAGCTGAAGACCACTGCTTTTTTTCTTTGAACGTTGTCCAGTTTGGATATTGTGGGCACTTAAAACGCTCCTCTTCGCCATCTGTACATAAGCACCATCACAAAGGCTTCTTCTGCATCGGGTGTGGTAATCATCTGTAGTCTGTTCGGTGCTTTGGGCGTGGCCGGGTCGCCGCATCATCGAGGCCTAATAAATACTAATAAATACCGCATCCTCACAAGTGGTGGAGAGTGCTTTTCGGTCCCCGGTCCTCTAACATCCTGATCTCACTCCTGGAGCTCCGATCAGGTTGCCGATTGTGACATTTATCCGATCCTTCTACTTCCGCCCTCTCGGCCCCGACTGCTGCATCCCCTCCCTATATGATTGTCAACGGGCACCAGCGCGACCCCCACCTGTTCGCTGGACTCCGTGGAGAGGACGTCCAGGATTGCCTAGACGACTACGATCGGGTGAGCGCAGCCAACCGTTGGGACAAGGCGCTCAAGTTAAGGCATGTGTCATTTTACCTTACGGGAGTAGCCAAGACATGGTTTCGATTTTCCAGACTGGCAGAGCTTCCAGAAATTGATTTTCCAGACTGGCAGAGCTTCAAACAAAAGCTTGGACAAGTCTTCGGTACACCGGCCGTTCGATCTGCGCTCGCTAAGAAGACGCTCGACACTCGTAGACAGCAACTCGGCGAGTCCTACACCTCCTACCACGAGGATGTCCTCGCCGTTTGTCGACGTGTGAACGCGGCCATGACCGAATAAGAAAAAGTTCTACACATGCTCTAGGGCATCGGTGCTGCCGCGTTTAATGCGTTGGCCATCCTCAATCCCAACAGCTTCGCCGATATTATCGCTACGTGCCAGCGTCTTGATCAACTTGAGTCTGTTCGTTTGCCATCGGACACAAGTGATAACATCACCGCCGCTGACCCCTCATTGCGTACGATGATCCGCTCATTCATACGGGAAGAACTCCAGCTTCTTGGCTTCGCCGTAAGCCCTCTGCCTCAGCACGCCGCCAGTTCCACTTTGCGAGAAGTCGTAAAGGAGGAGCTGGCATCTATGGCTGGCACCGGCTACACGGAACCTGTGCAGCCTACGCCCCAGTCAACGTACGCTCAAGTTGCCGGAGTTCCGCCAGTCGTTGTACAACCGATGCCTCCTGCACCGACGCAGGCCCACGTGGCTTCTATTTCTACTGGCGCACCTCACCCACAATCTTACCCGCAGTGGCGCCCGGCACGTCCCGTATGTTATTACTGCGGATATAGGGGCCATCTTTCACGCTTTTGCCGTAAGCGTCAGCAGGACGAGCGTCGCGGATACGACGTATCCGAACAGGACGACTTTTCTGTGCGAACCTCCTTCCAACGCCGTCCCTATTCTCCCCTTCCCGCCCGCTCTGGTTCGCCAAATGCAGCGTCTGACAGGTCCTAACTACCATTCTGCCAGACATCGTTCTCCGTCACCACTTCGTCGTTCTACGTCGCCACTACGACCACTCTCCCACTTCAACGATCGCCGTCAGGAAAATTAAGTCACGCAGCTTTTGGAGGAAAAGCTACATCTGACGACGGGACAGAAATTCCTCCAGCGCGCCCGTGCAATGTGGTTTTGGTTGTGGTCGAAGGTATTAGAGTGGAAGCTTTGATCAACAGGGGTGCTTCTGTATCGGTTATCCACGGTGATTTGTGTACAAGTCTGCGAAAAGTTACGACCACCTATGACGGTCCTCCACTCATGTCTGCTCAAGGGGACGCCATTCGCCTTCCGCTATGAGCACTGCTTGGGTTTACAGCGACGGAATACTGCTTTACGTACAATTCGCAGTGATGTGTTCGTGTGCGCACCAAGTTATATTAGGCTGCGATTTCCTTTCTGCAGCATCTGCCTCCATCTGCTGCCGGCAGTGTGTTCATCACATGGACGACACCGACCATTCGTTTCATGCAGATGATGCACCACTTCGTTTGCTTGCTGCGGAAGGTACCGAGATACCTCCGGGCCATCAGTTGATTATTATAATCACGTCTGATGTCATCGACAAAGGCGCCGTGCTCGCACTTCCATCCGAACGCTGGCTCGCAAGAGGCATTGCTTTCGCGACAGGCCTGCTTCGGTTTGCCGATGGATCCGCCCATCTTTGCGCAGCAAACATAACATCTGCAAAAGCACTCATCCCTAATGGCGCTACACTAATGGCGCTACACAACTCGGCACCTTGTAGGCAATCAAGGGCATCCTCGATTCTCGGCATCCTTCCGAGTGACCTTGTTTAGGCGCCGGTAATCCACGCAGAAGCGAATCGATCCGTCCTTTTTCTTCACTAGAACCACAGGTGATGCCCACGGACTCTGCGAAGGGCGAATAACGTCGCGTTTGAGCATATCATCAACCTGCTCGGTAATAACTTGACGTTCTGCACTGGAGACACGGTATGGTCGTTGTGGTACTGGCGAATGGGAGCCGGTGTCGATGTAGTGAACAATGGCAGAAGTTCGGCCAAGGGCAGGTTGGGCAACATCGAAAGAGTCGCGGAGCTCGTACAGCACATTGAGAAGTTCAGAGCGTTCAAATGGCGACAGTCCGTCTGCGATCGACGAATCGAATAGGTCGGCAGGGGGTGTATCAGAAGGGTTCAGAGCACTGACGGCGTCGAGGTCGCTTCGCGATGAATTTTCCTGCACGGCATAAATTTGGCCGACGTGAATGGGTTGCACGAATCCGAGCGATTCACTTTTAAGCAGTTCGATGGTATACAAAAGAGGATTGATGAGGCAGAGGGTGCTAGTTCCATTCGAAACAGAGAGGGTCGATAATGGCAAGAGGAGTGGTTCCCGACTTAAGAGGAGGCTTGATGGCTCAAATAATGCAGCTTCATCATGGAAGTTGGTGCAGTACACGGGGAGCAAAGCATCTGTTGTCGGCGGAATTTCTTTGTCTTCTGTGACGACTACTTTGTGCGCGGCTGGATAATTGCTCTTGTTGGACTCGTCATACAACGGGAAAAGCTCAAGTTCAGACCTGGCACAATCGATAACGGCCTGATTGCGCGATAGAAAGTCCCAACCAAGTATGATGTCGTGCGAACAGGATGAAAGGACAATGAACTCAACAATGTAGTGATCCTCGGCGATGACGAGTCGAACAGTGCAGGCGGCTATAGGCTGAACACGGTCTCCATTCGCTGTACGTAAGAACATCATATCAAGAGGTGTGGTCACTTTCCGAAGCTCGCGGCATAGTTTAGCGTCTATAACAGAAACGGCAGCACCGGTATCAACGAGGGCATATGCACGGATGCCTTCTACAAAGACTTCGACAACATTCGACGACAAAGTTCGAGGACTTGAGCATTTCGACAGCGCAGTTCTTGCCTCACGAACTGCAGCGGCTAGTTTCCCTCATTTGCAGGGGCTGGTCGACGACGCATGGGCGACAAGGAGCGGCGACGGGGCGACGGCGAGTGACGAGACCCAGATTGCAGATAGTCACGGGGCGACATGGTCGACTGAGGATCCGGACTCTCATAACGAGGGCGGAGACGATCGATGTTGTTGTACTGCGAACGGGCGTCTGTGTACCCTGGCACGAGACGATGGCAGTACTGGCCCAGGCAGCACGCCAACACAGCACTTATGTAGGCGTGAAGTCGGCCAAAGTCGGCAGCGATATCGGGCCTAAGTCGGCAAATCGCGCTCGCGCTACTTTCACCCACATCTGCCCGATGATGACCAGCCAGAATGACGCCACTGTGGCGAAGCCACCATGGGTCGAACTTGGCCAGCCAGAGTGGCCATAATTTGGCCAGCCAGCATGGGCGAAATTTGGCCAGCCAGAATGGGTCAAATTTGGCCAGGCAAAATGGGTCGGATTTGGCTAGGTAGCATTGGCTGGTGTTGCGGGCATTCAGGCTTTTTTGGCGTGTTGTCTGCCCCGCCGACATCGGGAAACCCCTTGCGAGACCGTTCACAGCCACTATGGTGTTTCTAGTTTACCCCACGTGTGTCGCGCCGTTTGGATTGCGACAATTTTATTTTTGTTTTCACATTTTCGAAGGGCTATGAAGGCATTTTCGAAGGACCAACAGTAGTTTGTGTAAATCTGCCTCTGATGCATACGCGAAAGCTTTATTAACACAGTAATAAGTGGGGCTAAGTGGATCCTCTGTACTTTCTAATAATGCGTTCTAAACAAAACAAATAACACAACAAGAGAGGTTTATAGGGAAAAGCACTATTTCATTTATTTTGTGAACTCTGCATTCTCTAATATCTGCTTATATGCAATTCTCGCGTAGCACCGTCGTAGTGGAAAAGCTACGGCAAGGGTAGAACCTGCGGGAAAAGGTGTAAAAACATAGCACAGCTGTGGAGCACATCAGCACTATGCTATAATGGAAGTGGCTACGGTGCCGGCAGCCGGCAGAGTAGGCTGCACGGGATAGTTGCCGGCAGTTCCCGCCTATTGGGCACCCGTGACCATGTGACTTGTCGTCGGCGGCACGGTGATGACGGCCTCACCGGCCCCCTTCGAAATAGCAAGGTTGGATGGCGTAGTGGGTTAAAGCGCTGCGCTGGCTGTGGTTTTTGAGGACCGTAGTTTCTCGTGGTTTCCCCCACCGAAGGCAGCAAACGCCAGCAAAAGCAGATTCAGAACCACATTGTTTGCAAACCGCAGATGAGCACAATGGATGTTCATGGAGGGGGCCGTGACAATGGTGGTCAGTTCGGAAGGGGAGGCGCGCCCCCCTCCCCACACACTTTTTTTTTATGTTTAGTTGCTGCTGGCTTAGCACGTGCTAGGTTGCTTCTCGGCAGAGCACGCTCGTTTTTCTTGCTTTCTTTTTTTGTAGTTGTCTCAAAACGTGGAAGACAGCATTTCTGCTGGGCAAACATTTTTGCACAATGGCGGGGACACCCGCCGGGACTGCATTTGTTAAGTGCAGCTCGGTGCAGCCTGTGGCGTATGCTGGTACGCATGTGTTCTCTTGCCAGCTACTTGTAACACAGGATTTCGCAGCGGCTGAACCACCCACTCTAGCTAAAAACGCGAGCGAAATGCTGCACTGCACGCAACAAACGTAGCGAGGACGCACGGCGCCGCCATTCTGCTTCAAGTTTTGCCATTTTCTGCAGCGCACGAAAGACATGCACGTGCTGCCTTTCCGCACGACAAGAAATACTGCGATGACTCTGTCTCTACGCGCCCTTGTTTTGCCCTTATTGGTTATAAATAAATAAGTTGTTAAATATCAGAATACGCACATGTTTGCTTATATCAGCGCCATAGTCTCATACGAACGTCAGTGATAAATCCGACACACTGCACAGAGCATGCAGTCAAGCTCGATATATTCTGCTCATCTAACTAGTACAACGTAACCGATGGCCGATGTGTAAACGAATTTGATATGTATGGAAAGAACGTACAATGGACGTTACACAAAAAAGCAAAAAAAAGAAGCATGAATTATACGCAATGGCGTGGACATATTAAGGAAACTTTAGCCTATTGTATCTGCGTGGTAGTAGAGAGCATGGAGGTGTAAAAGGGAGGTATAAGTTTACCCGACCAGTAGACAATTATTTTCTGTTGCTGAGCTTATGCGAGCTCCGATACATGTGTTGCGCTGTACTGGAGCTGCTTTTGAAAGGAATGCACTAGTTTCGCGAGCGCACTGATGAAGTAGTGGAGGGGCACGTGGTCAACAACAGCTTGACTTAGGACGGTTGGTTTATGCTGTAACCCTGCTCAAACGTATGAAGAAACTAGGGAACAGAAGAGAGCTTTGATTTTCAACTGATTTTTTTTTCAGTGCATGCTTGCTGTTTTTATATAACATAAAATACGCAGATCGCCTGCACAAGAACGCTGTGTGATCACATACACTCTAGTAGAACTCACCAGAAAAGCTCTTTCTATATCAATTATAGGCGTGTGCATTTGTTTGCCACCTTTGAGATGAAAAATGCTTGCCATATGACTCCTTGGTATTTTTCGTTTTTGCTTTTTTCGCAAATGTCGTGGTCTTGACAAGAGCACTTCATTTGAATTTGCAATACAAAGGGATCTATGTATTTCATGGTCCTCTCAATATAGAGTTAGCACTATATCAGTATTGTCTCGTCGCTGTCGCGCTGTTAGCTCCGTATACCGTTCTTTTGCATATGTTGCTATATGTCAGTAGTATAACGCCCGTGGCGAGTTTATCTCCGCTTCAGCGCACCATAAAGTCTGTGCTAGACCTTTTTTTGTCCACTCGCTGTAGCGCTGTTACCTCCATATGCCTTTTCCTTCCATATAGGTTGCTTAAGGTCAGTAGTATAGCACCGCTTGCAACTGTTTATCTTTGTTTGAAGATATGAGTGCTGGTTATGCCCATCGATGTATGCACGAACTAGTTCAATTTCTATGAATTTAAATTTTCTGACATGCGCTCTCAAATAATTTTCCATCATGCTTGTCGATCCTTCTGGCTAATGTTAACTGTTGCGCCAGCCTGTTTCGCAAAGTTCCCGCAAAACAGGCTATAGATGTATATATCAATAGTTTATATGCATGTTTTTTGTGTGCCCTGTTTACGTAAAACAAAGCGCACGAAAATGTCATATATGCTGCTCAAAACGCACGTGCGCTATGTTCCGCACTGAAACGCGTATACATGAATATATGAAGCTCAACATCTGATTCTTACATCGAATCTCTCAAGTGAATTTCGGTCATGCTTGTCTCGATCGGATCTCAATTGTTATATACAGCAGGCCTCCAAAAAGGCCCGGCCGGTATCAACCATGAAAAGCTGCGGCGTAGTCGACGTTGCCTCCAGGACGGCAGAAATGACTCAATGTTTTCTGTGAAATAATCTTTCTAGGCGAATATCGCACATTCGCCATTCCTCAGGCGATGCTGATGAGCGGCAAAATCGGCGCCATATTTGCCGGAGAAAGTTATCGGCTCAGCCGACGGAGGCTCTAAGGTGGCACACTTGGCACAGTGTTACCGACAAATGGCGTCGGCCAGCCCATATTGTCTGTAGAAAGGCAAAATCGGCGCCATAGTTGCCGTTGAAAGCGATCGCCTCAGCCGATGTCGGCAGTAACGCAGCATATGCGGCCCCATGTTGCCGATTGCAGTCGACGGCCTGCCGATATCGGTGGGGCAGCGGCTATAGTTGCGATATCGGTGGGGCAGCGGCTTTCCAGTTGTCCGCTATCTGTCGGCTCTGCCCTTCAAGCCCATTGAGGCTTTGGCAGGCCAACTTTTGTATCTGTTGCTCTCTAAAAATGTTAATAAAGTATTATTATTATTATTATAGTAGCCCGACGTTGCCAGACATTGACGGCGGCTTAGCCGATATTGGCTCGCTGTCGGCAACGTTAGGCCGTGGATGGGCACAACTTTGCCGCCATAAAACCAATATCGGCCCTACGTTGCGTGCTGCCTGGGGGGCGACATGACCAACGCCGCGGCATGCAAAACAGATCGGCCGGTTGTTGCGCGTTCGCCAGGGATTTGCAGCGATAGGAGCCGTCCATGCGACGGGCGGCTGAGTCGGGGCTGTGACGTGCGGACCAGCGACACACCATGGAACGGCATGGGCAGTTGCTGTCGTAGCTGCTGTCGCTGTACTGCCTCAGCGTAAGAGGCGCGGAAACAGGGTGCTGCTGAATGGGTGCCGGCATAGCCTCGGCAATTTGCTCTTTAACGACGTGTCGGAGCACAGGAGCCAACGGGATTGGCTGCTGCAGTGGCGGCTGCTGTGGGAGCTCTTGACGTTGAGCAAACGGCAAAAGAGAAAGCTGACGAGCTACCTCCTCCCGCACGAAGTCTTTCATTTGTGCAAGAAGATATGCGTGATCAGGCACAACGCCCAGTGCAGCGAGAGGTTGGTTAGACGAAGGCGAACGTCGGGTGAGAGCTCGTTGCCTCCGCAATTCGTCATAGCTCTGGCACAGGGTTACCACTTCTGCACAGTGCCAGGAGACTTCGCAAAGCACACTTGAAAGACGTCGTAGTTGACTCCTTTCATAATGTGCTGTATTCTGACACTTTCACTCACTGAAGCATCGACGCGCCTGCAGAGCTCGATTATGTCTTCGATATCGGCAGTAAAAGTTTCACTCGGTTCCTGTGCCTGTGCGCGCAGGCGTTGTTCGGCGCGTAACTTCCGTACGGCAGGGCGACCGAAAACTGTGGTTACTGCCTCCTTGAAAGCGGACCAGCTCTAAAATTCCGATTCGTGGTTCGTATACCACAGCTTCGCTACACCGCCCAGGTAAAAGTTCACAGTACCCAACTTAGTAGCATCATCCCACCTGTTGGGTCCACTAACTTTTTCGTAGGACGACAGCCAGTCCTCGACGTCCTGGTCCTCCGTGCCGGAAAATACCGGGGGATCTCGCTGGCGAGCCGGGCCGGGGCAAACGGGGATCGCTAGAGGTGGCGTCTGTTGGGCTGCGTCAGCTTGCATGGTCGGCTGCAGCGTGCGGGACCGGAGTTCCAGGGTGCCGGTGAGGTGGTTACCCAGCACGATCGAGCAAATGTAAAAAGGTTTATTGGGTGAGTTGGGCAAGCAGGCAGTAGCTCGAAAAGCGCCCAGGGAGATCAAGATGGTGCAGCTCGAACGCCAGTCTCGTGCTTTCTATTCTTGATGATGATAGCGGCACTCGGGATGTCGGCGCTCTCTTTCTTTCATTACACACGTAAGAGAAATTTTGATTGGCGAGCTATTTTCATTGTTTAGAGGTGTATTCGTTATGAGGGTGTCGAACCGCAATAAATAAGGGTTCAACGCGTAACATTTCGCTCAGATTCAGTTCCAGTTCGGACAAGACAACGTTTGAACCGGTTCGCGAACCGGTTCGCAACACTGAACCGGTTAACGTACCGGTTCGGCACAGTAAATACATGTTTGATTTTGATTACTACTGTTTAGGCTAGCCTGAAATACTAAATGTAGCTCGGCTAAAGTGGCGACATTCGGAAGTTCACAAGGACTTTAATTCAAGGCTAAGAATGGAAAATATACCACATTACAGTTCTGCATCATAGGAAAGGAAGGCTTCGGCCCTACAGAGCTTGCATCGTTTAATTTTCCATTTAGTTTCATTTTCGCTCTTTACTCTGTGTTCCGCCGCACGCATGGCACATACTCAAGTTTTGTCAGGATGTGAAAGGACCCGCTGACATATGTGAAAGGCAAACAATGTTTTCACATAACCCTCCTGCGCAGCCCGAGACTTTCTTTCTTTTTTTTTTTTCTTGTTTTGTTTCTTTCTTTCTTTCTTTTAGTGGGTCGAGGGCAGGCGTGGGTTCGATTTCTTCATCTGCGCTCGGCAGAATGATCATTACACGGGGGTTCTAACAGCTAGGCTGTAAAACATGACCATTGTATAGGCGCTTCCTTACATGGCCGAGCTGTCCCTACTACGCACAAAGGGGGACGCAGTTCTACATCCTAGGAATCTTAGGAACAAATTATGGAAGGTCAGCCCTCACTTATCAGATACCTGCACTAGTAAATCGTGTATCTTCACAAATAAATTTTTATATCCCACCCCATAGATTTAAAAAACAAATAAGACCTTTCCTATTAAACGACTGTACAGCCGTTACAGCATAATCTCATTTATTGTCACTGCACCATTATTCTTGCATTGCATCTTTTATATTTCAAACGTTCGCATTTTCGGTACGTGCAGTTTTCCTAACTATATGGGCGCATTTTCATTTCTTGTGCATTTTCCTGTAACATTCATTTCGCTGTAACTGTGCATTTTGTATCTTCTTATATTTATTTTCCTGTGTACCGATGCTATTATATCTTATCAAGTTGTATTGTTGTATAAGTTGTATAAGTTGTATAAGTTGTATCATGTTGTATTAGTTATATCCAGTTGCACTAGTTATATTCTTTATTCGCTGCTGCCCCTACGGTCCCGCAGGTCCCTTCAAGCTGTTTTTCAACAGCACTTTTGTATGGGGAACCCCCAACTTTTTGTGTTGGAAATAAAGTTTCAGTTTTAGGAAATATCACTAAACCACCATAACTAAAATTCGACAATTAGGACCACTATACTCGCTCATCCTCTTTGGATACACATCTCACCAACAATTTAACGAAACTGGATTCGTGCTGGGGCCGGGAAAAAAAGAGGCAACAGGCTTAATTAAGTTACCAAAACATGGAATTTAATCTACGAACGTACTTATTGTATGCAATTAACACATGATATCTAACGTAATGACGCAAGGAAAAGAAGGATCGAAGTAAACGTATAATTCAACACAGGAATCAACACGGCAACACGCTCTTCAACGAAAAACCGACACCAAACGTGTAGAACATCTTATAAATTGAAATATCAACTAAAAACGCAATGGTATCGAGTACGCAATGTCCCAAGCCGCAACGAGAGGAGTGCTTATCTGCATGGGTGGGCTCCGTCGGCGCATAGGTCTCGTCGCCGGTCTGTGGACTGGTGCTTGGGTAGGAACTCGGATGTCGACCTCGTAGGTAGACGCTGTAGCTCACGAATTCTCCCCGATCAGTGCTGCTCACATCATGCTCTCGCAACGACTACATCATCTCTGCCAGGCTGGAGAGCCGAACGGCGACTCTTGGACGAAGGATCGCAAACGAAGCTTACTTCTTCCTACGAAACGTGATGGAATGTCACTGCTTCTCTTCGAGTCTCTCAAATCATCACTTTTTCTTTTCAGTCTCGCAGGCTGTGGCACGGCTATCATTGCAGAACAATCAGCAATATCTCTGCTCACATAGCAATATCAGAATGGCTTCGCTGCAAGCTGCAAGACGCATCCAAAATAGGCTATCTCGAGGCCCGTCCAATGGACAGAGAGCGTTTGCTTGGAAAATCTTAAACCCCAATGTGACGACGCGACGGGCATGAGTAGCGCAGTCGGATGCGTTGCAAACTCCGAACCAGAATCACGAGCTTCCGGTACGGCTAAAAAATTTAATATTTTTTGCTTGTTTTTAATGAATAACTAAGTAATACAGAGAGTCTTAGCGAACATTTCTAGCGCGGATCAATGTCGTGCATGCAGTAGCCAGTAATAAACCTAAATTCTATATTGAAACACCATTAGGAAACTTTGAGTTATGCTTCTCGGACAAAATATTACTTTCTGTGGGTGTTCTTAATTGAGGCGCATGAAAAGGAACATCTGCGTGGTGAAGTACGAATTACTGCCCGTTGCAACGAAAATATCTGAATAAGTAATAATTTTTATAAGACATTAAAATGAAGCTGCCCCGATGCATTACGACCAAAAAAGCAACATCGAAAGCGCCTCGTTCACAGCTTGCACTCCCCGTTTTCATTATAATTTTACATATGTGCTCGTCCGTTTCGCGATTTATCAACAAAGTAACGTTAACCAGCGATTCCAATTGACCATCATGGTTAATATTCGAAAGCACTTTGAAAGCCACGAACTTGCCGATAATACGTTTGAAGTCACTTGAATATCACTGAACGTTACAGTGCAGGACGTTACTTGAAGAGTTGAGTTGGCAAACGTTTATTGTTATAAAAAATAAAAGAAAATGAGGTTGGCGAAGCAGGTTCGTAGGGCCCCTGGTCCAGGGCTCCAGTGGCCTCAGCAGCCCGCCGTCCCTGGTCGAGGAGTGCCACTTGGAACTCGTTTTCCTCGCTGGCAAGCCAGGCCTCCCACTGCTCCGTTCGGGATTTCTGCGCCGACATATGAGGCGTATATATTTTAGATTGCCTGAACTGGCATTCCCACGTGATGTCAGCGAGTGTTGGCTGTCCGCCACACCGCGGGCAAGTCGCGGTGTATACGGTTGTGTGAATTGCATGTTTTAAACGCAGGTCCGGGTATGCATTTTTCTACAGAAGGCGCCATTCGTGCCCTTCCTTTACATTTAGCCGAGGATGTGGCGTTGAAAATCGCCGTCGGTTATCGACGCTGGTGTTCTAAGATATCCCTAGGAATGTGGGGCGCCTGGACTTGCAGACGAACGTATTGTCCAAAAAGTTATTGTTTTCCCAAGTATTTAGGACACTTCTTAACCATCGGGGCCCAATCGCTTTTCTGTTTGCCGCGCTGTTACAGTGACTATGGTGATCGGTTACTGACCCGAAGGAATTGAGTAACATCCGGACTGTAACCGACGCACATTCAATGCAGGCGGGAGCGCGAAAGGCGTGCCAGTACCTTGAGTTATCGGTTCCAGTTTAAGAGCCCCGAGTGATCAATATTCTCGCAGTCATCTATTACGGCGTGCGTCAATCCTGTCGTGGTTTTGGCGCGTAACACCCCAGAAATCATTATCATTCGCTTTCTTTCGTTTCAACGTTGATTAACACATCGCTTACACGCACTCCTCCGTAGTGGGTAGAGACAATTCATCAATCTCTATGCCTGAAAAAAGGAACAAGGAATAAATGTTATATCGACGTGGGCTTTTCTCTTCTTTTTTTTTTTTGTAACGCGGATCTCCCACCATAGCGGTATGCCGCAGCAGGTAGCGCACCACCGTGTCTCTGGATCCCTCATATTCATCTCCTGGAACTAGTATTTTCCGCAGGGGTTGGCGGTTCATCCCGAAGTTAACACCGTGAAAGTAACCAAAGAAGAAGAAGACGGTCACCACATCCTGCTGTCGGTCGGTCGCTGTGCCTTCTCCGCTGGTTCTGATCATTGTACTCGGTGACGGCTTGCAAGAAAGGCACCCTGCTTCATTTCCTTGAGTGTCTAGGAAGTACTGGAGTCAACGCAACCAGCAATGAAGATATTCCGGGCCGAGCTCACACCTCATCCTCGGGGCAGCCTCTCAGCTCCGGCTTTGTCCGAATACTCCTTGATGCCACCCGTCTCCCTGACATGCACAGCAGTGAGCCAGGTACCCGACCAAGTGCCGGTTTCCACCTCAACGGCCTCGCTCCTGTCACGTGCTGGTTCGCAGTCGTCAGCGACAGCACTTTGCGACCCGATCCTGGAGACCCCATGCCACGGCGACGCAAGTGCAGGCCCAACGGACACCAGCTTCCTGCGCCGTCCGTTTGGCAAGTCGCTACCACCGGGCACCCTCAAGCGCGCCTTCTTGGCGGCAGCGTTGGTCGCAGGCATCGTGACCGCCTTAGTGACGTCGGACCAGCTCCTCCAGAGACGGGGCTTTGCAGAGGAATCGAGGTTCACCGAGCCGCCGCTACAGCCCTTGGTTGGTGAATCGCCGTCAGAACCAAGTGGTCCTCCACGTGCCCGCACGACTGGAGGTGACGATGGCGAGGAAAGATCGACGTATAATGTCACCGAAACTAATGAGGCAGAGAGCGATGCTACAATGACTACAATTATGAGTTGTACATCAATGCTGCGCTCTCAAAAATCAACGCGTCTACCACTTGTTTCAGCTTCCCGACGCAGCGGACGAGGCTTTTCGAGAACGTACATCGGGTCTCGTAAGCGAACGCGGTCAGCGAAATATACCTCGCCACGATTGCGTTTCGCAACATCCCGCAGAGAAGAAAAGAAGCAAGTTCGCCGCCTATGCACAAGTAAAGTGAAGCACGCCCTCCAGCCTCACGGGTCAAGCTTTAGCAGTCGACTTCTAGCGGTCACACGGGCAATCAACCCAGTGTTGTTGAAGGACGTCTCGCTAGACGCAGCTGTGCCTCCAAGAAGAAACGGCGGCAGCAAGATTAGGGAGCATAGTGCAACATCCACTGAAACGGAAAGTGCCGCGTGAACAAACATTTTAAAACCATTGCGAAAATATATGCATTTGGGTTGGGGAAAGGCTCTTTTATTATCTTGCATTTAGCTGCAAATGCCAGATTTTAGTTGTGACATAATCATGTGACATTTACATAATTTTACCTTTCATAAAACCGTTCTGATAGGAGCACCGTCTTTGCGCAATACCCAATTAACAGTGATATATTCCCTTCTGTGTAATCTCTCGGTATGTCATGATTCATATTCTATACTGTATACATTTCGAGCTTATTAGGAAACGTATGAAAATACAAGATTTGACCACCATAGTTGCCTGATCACCAGCCGCCACCTATTAGAGCAACTAACTCACCCAGCCTGGAGGGAACACTAAAGAACTCTGTTAGCTTCCCGAAAGCCGTTGAAACGCATATCATGGATCCTCGACAACATTCTTATACGCGCATTCCTAGAGCAAGATGGGTGTGAGTGACCGGGCTTCTATAGCGAACAGATGTGTTCACCTAGCCAAAGTTCGTGTCACTCGGTCTAGAAGGTTGCCACCCGGCATTAAAATCAGATACATTCTTGCTGGCGCCATCTGCCTTGTAAGCTCCAACATTGAAATGTAGGCACGGCATATCGCAGGTGTTTTCGCAAGCACAGGGCACAGTTATCACCACTGGCGTGGAATTGTTGCGTTTGGTTCCCAGTCCTTCATTGCGCAGCAACCATATCTTTTGTACGGAGTCGGGCCTCAGTGTCCGCCAAATAAGGACTGTAACCGAGTACCATGAAAATGGCTTTAGTAGGCGACGTCGCAGTGTGGAAGTGGATTTCAGGCGCACCCGATGCGTTATTCTCTGGCGTAGACAAGAAGCATTATCATATGTGCATATGTAGAGTTTATTGTGCGCTATGTGCCCCGTGGGAGGTGCCGCTAAGACAGTGCTTGCTTGGTATACCCTGGGAACACTGGTCCTATTTTCAACCTCCACGGAGTGGTTGGCTACCCTGAGTCGGCCTTTAGAGGACGTTGGTATGTTTCTGTGTCTTGTTATGCCTACATTTAAACCGCAATATAGAACATACCGCATGTCCTTCTCTTCCCTAAACACCCATTTGTTGTCATCAAATTTTCAATCTCCATTTTAGTTGGCCCTTGATTGACGTGCGTTTCACAATAAGCGCATAACCTTCAATCACTTATCGCGCATAGCAGTGTCCGCCTGGGCGCGCACTGCGGGTTTGAGCCACATTGTGATCCTATTTTATCGCGCTAGCTCCTAGCGTTTTCGTGTTTCGTGGTCGACTACGCTGATTCACCAAAAACACATAAAAAATAAAGAACCTGAGAAAAAAGGAAAATATTCTAATTGAGATCATCGTTATAGAGTTGCTGGAAATACGTATTAATCAAAGAGTAAGTTTGGTGCAGAAAATAGTGATATATCGTCCAGGATAAATAAGAGAAATTAATTCATGTCAGGTATATTCTCACCGCAGTGCATATGCGCGTAGGAGCGACCGGTAAAAGAAAAGAAACGTCGTGTTGTTCGTGCCTGCATTGCATATGAGAGGTTGAGCCCATCAACCCTTTGGGAAGTGTTTGTGCAGTTAATGATACTATTTCGTCATGAACTACTTTAGGTCCGCATGAAATTTAAGTACGCTCCTTATGAAGTTCACGAATACGTTACGTGCCATCGCCATATCCGGCACTCGAGTTAACGAGTTCGCCTTTAATTTTATTTTGCTAATTGAGATGTGCACAAAAAGTATATGTTTGTCATGTTGCAATCACGCGTTCCTGTTCGTCACGCATTAATATCGAACCATCCGTTTTTTGGTGTATGCCAGGTAAACTAGAAGACACGGAGGGCGACGAGCCCAAGCGGCTACACAGACACACATAGGTAGATAGATAGATAGATAGATAGATATATAGATAGATAGATAGATAGATAGATAGATAGATAGATAGATAGATAGATAGATAGATAGATAGATAGATAGATACGGTTAGGATGGCGTAGGCAGGCATGGGCTGACCGGGCTGAAGCCGCCTCCCCGCCGAAATTTTTCCAGCCGGCGCCCCACTGCCTATCTATGCTGGCCCATCACATATACGAACAGAGGCGCCGATTCTGGGAAGGTGCGGCTATGGGTATTCGCGTCTCAGCGGTGGGTTAAAAACAAAGAACGTGGCTCTTTCAACTCACAAAGGAAGTTGACTTGTCACTCTATGGTGGGGAAAGTAGTGGTTTGTCTGGAGGAAACGGTGGTGTCAAACGAGGGGCACCTGTCATTTATCGGCAAAGATTGCTGCGATAAGAGCCTGAAAGGGGAGCTTGCAGTCTTTGCAACACAGCACCGCGGCAGGCAGACGCTTCTGCAATGTGTTAACAATGAGCTCTCTGCGGTGACAGAAGTTTACGGCGGGTCTGGGTACCCAGAAACATGAGTGGTTTTGCTGCGGGTGAAACGTTCGCAGGCCAAGGTCATCGAGCTAGCGAACCAAGCACAAAGTATCGGCTGTTCTCTGTCCAACGCCTTCGCCTGTGCCGCGCGACCCTTCTTCTCCTCTTATTCCTGTTTCTTTAGGGCGCTGACGCTCTTCGTGCGTTGTATGCACTCGCATGGGGAATATGGCGTACATTGCATGCGTTTCTTCTTTTCTTTTGAGCAGTGCCCATACATGGGTGGCCCAATACAGCTTCGTTTTCGCCATTTTTCTTGACCATTTACGTATGGTCCAATGTGCGCGCACGGCGTGTCCCCTTCTGAGGAGGGCGATTCTGCAGAGAGAGGAAATTTCATCCAACCTTGCGAATGGACAGTATTGCTTTGCAGTGTTATCCACAAGCTAGTGAACTAGGGAATAACGAGTCGACAAAAAGACCGCGCTGTGGCTCATCGCCGAGCGGGCACATGGGTCAACAGCTCCGCTACCAGCAGGTGGTGGTCGCGACATTCATTCAAGAAGAGGTGACCATATTCGTATCGTCGCTTTCGCGGCAATATGTCTCAAGGACAGCAGCAGCTCTCCGTCTTCTGGAGAAGCTCATCGTCGCAGCTCCAACACACGAGCGAGACCTCGAATGCTAAGTCCTTTTCTTCAACTGATTTGTACTTACATGATACCTTATATCCTCTGACAATACAGTGGCTTTGTAATGTGCCTAAGATGACATGTATGGATCATATGTGAATTCTCGAATAATGTTTGAATAGTATCTTGCTATTGCTTCCATGAGGTCATACGATGCCTTATTAATTTCAGCAAGCCAGGAAATAATTTGAAATTATTTCATGTCTTGAATAGAATATGCAGCGTTGTAAACGTAACAGCCGAAATAACTACAGTCGCCGCGACTATTGATCGATCAATCAGTGCTTGAGGCAATCCATGAGCGGCCAATGGGAAAATAAAATGAGAAGAAATCTCTTCATACCGACACCTTTTTCGGCTACAGTATCTGGCCGAACAAATCGAACAGAGAAGGCTACATATCAAGCAAAAGTGCAAATGAGTTCCATGAAGAAAAAAAAAGAGCGCGAGAGAATAGGGACAAAAAAAAAACGCGTACAAAGGACAGGCATTTCAAGCGTGCAAAAGAAACTTGCCCACATTGAGCCTCTGCTCATTCCATAGATTTATCAGGACGCTTTATTTTGAACATACTAGTGTGCAGATGCATGAAACACGAAAATTTCGCGCAACTGTTAATTCAATTCCAAGTTAAAGCACCGAGAAAGTCCTGCAATTATTCGCCATTGGAATAGTTACATTTGAGGGTTGTATGCACTACCATTATTTGCTTGCCTGGTGCGCGGGATCGGGGACGAAGATATGGCATATCTGTAACACGTCTGTAACACTGAACAGGATATTACTTCTCTGTGAGGCAGAAGGAAACTCACTATTTTTGGACCTCCTTTAGTAAGGGAGCCAAATAAGTTATTTAAATCAGCCCCCATGATTTCAATGACAAACTGAGAGACAGCAAGATCAGAAAAAAAAACGTACAAGGCCCGATGAACGTCATAGGGAAAATATTGGCAGGCGTATAGGCGAGTGTGTAAGAACCATAAGAAAGCTTTTTTTACAAACTTTTTTTTAACCTTGATGTGTCTAAATCGCCCGCTAGGCATTTTATATTGTCAACTCAGTGTAGCAAGCAATCGCGTAAGGTTAAAGCATGTGACGTTTCAGTTTGTAAAAACCAGTGAGATACGGATAGTAGTAGTTGATAATCTAGTATTTGTCGATGCTGGTGCTACATCAAGTGAGCACATATGTGAACTTCGTAAGCTCTAAGCTTATGGCGAACGTCATTGATACAGGAAATATTGGACCTAATACCGATCCTTGTGCCATTGTGACACCCCAAGGGGCGTCGGCAGGGCTAGACGCGGGACCGCGGATAGCGGGAATTTTTGGCCTCCTGGAATCCTATTTTTCGGCTGCCACTGCGGTCAGAGAATCGCTGGGGCTTTCGTTACCCGCGAATATTGCGGAAACCGCGCTTTGATAGCAGATCTGACGTTTGCGCGGCGGCACCAGATGAGAGTGTGCATTAGGCGGCGGCCTTGACGACGAGAGAATGCTGACGCCAAAGCGAACCCAGCGCGCTCATAAGTGCTTAAACAAAGCCAACGGAGCGTACGCCGTATGTTTCGATCACCGTGCAATGCAGTAAGCAGCACTGCTTCTCGGACGCGCACATCTGACCGGCCACAAAGGAGCTACGGCCGACAGGCGCCTCTTTTCACCGGGCACTTCCGGCGTCAGGGCGCCTAGCGGTGCCGAATTGCTTGCACCTGGAGTGTTTCGGAAAGGAAGCGGTGGTAACTAACGCTCCTTACGGTAATCTGTGCACCGGTTAGGATGTCAGAGTGTCGAGTTCTGTGTATGCGTATACTTTGCTTTCTATATTTTTGGAGAGGAGCTCTTACTGTGTTATACTGTAGAGGCCAGTCCCAAACAATAGTCGCACGGCGGGTTGGACTGGTGCCTTTTCTACCGGCGACGTTGCCGTAGACAACCACTGGATGGACGCCCTGGTGAGGCGGGGCTCTCAGGGAGAAAAACTCATCTCGTGACAGTGGACAGGGCGGAATTTTTGAGATTTGAAAGACTCGAGGAGAGGCAGTGACCTTCCGTCATGTGAAGAAGTAAGCTTCGTTTGCGATCCCTCGTGCGAGCCTGACCGTTCGGCTCTCCAACCTCGGAGAGACGATGTTGTCTTTGCGAGAGCATGATGCGAGCAGGAATGGTCGGGGAGAATCCCTGAGCTCCGACGACTTCGAGGTCGACATCCAAGTTTCTAACAAAGCACCAGTCCACAGGCCTATGCGCCGATGGAGTCCACCGAGATCAGCGTTGTTTTCGTTGGCGGCAGCAAGCGTACTTAAGACATTGCGCCGTTAGTTTATGAGCTGTTTTACCCATTGTATCGGCCGTTCATTGATGAGTTTGTTTGCCCTGTTAATTCCTGTGCTGCACTATGCGTTTACGTTGCTCTTTGTTTGCCTTGCATCATTACGTTGGCTAATTGTTAATTGTATACCTTGATCATGTTCACATATTAGATTCCATGTTCTGTTGACTTAATTAAGCCTGTTGCCTCTTTTCGGCCCGGCCCCAGCACGTATCCGGTTTGGTTAAATCGTTGTTGAGGTGTGTGGCCAGACGGGGTGAGAGAGTGAAGCATTTCGAACGGAGTCGTAGCGTAATTGTGGTACTTGTGAAGTGTTGCGGCGTAGAACCGCCTCCCCCTTTGCGCGAAGTAGGGACATCTCAAAATTCCGGAGTTCACTTCAGTGAGTTCCAAATCAGATTTATCAATCGCAACCTGGATTCCGCATGCCTAGAAGTAACTGTAGGATTAAACCGTGGTAGTTTTAATTTATCTGTCTAGAAGTGTGAAGTGGCAAACCGCATAAAAAGCTTTTTAATGTTAAGAGATGTTTTACCACGTTTTCAGCTTAATAAATCTGTCAGTAATTATTCGTGAAAGGGTCGGGATGGTGGCGTTGGTGAGTTTAGTGGAGACAAAACCACGTTTCGGGAGGCCTACCATGCTAATGAGGACGGCATTTTTCTGTAAAGCAATAGGCTTAATTCTTTGAAAAAGAAGTGGTAAAATGTTCAGGACAGACAGATCTGGAGCTGCTTAGAATCACAATCGCAGGCGAATCTTTGTTCTTCCAGCAAATGTATCGAAATTTGGTGAAAGTAGCGCCCGTATAATGTAACGAACAAGTAAGTTTGGATGAGGAAACCATAAATATACGAAATATATACTAAAATGTAGTCCTGTAAGTCTACTAGCACGTTAAGCTGGAGAGAGTCTTCCGGAGTTTATCAGGACAGTGCCACGATCAATTCATAAAGGGTTTCAAAAATGTGTTATAGCGTCATTTCCAGCTTGCCTATCTCAGGTGTGCTGCCCGCTGTTCCTGGCTGAGCCTTCTATCACGAATTCTTTACAGCATTTCATGCGTATGTGTACATCGATCATTATACTTTATTTTGAAATTATCACCAAGGTAGTAGCGAGCGCAAGTGACGAATCTTCGCAGTGGCGGTGAAATAAATTTCTATCTACTAGATTTCGTCGATACATTGCCGTTTGCGAAAGTTTTGATATATATATATACACACACAAAAAAAATTTCTGACTACGCCACTGATAGATAGATAGATAGATAGATAGATAGATAGATAGATAGATAGATAGATAGATAGATAGATAGATAGATAGATAGATAGATAGATAGATAGATAGATAGATAGATACGGTTAGGGTGTCCCAAGTTTGCCAAGAAATTCTTCGCATTTATTTGGCTAACACGCACACGTGCCGTTCATGTGCCATCCTATGAAAGAAGCATTTCGAAATCTTAGAGCTTACTGTCCAGAATGCCGTCCAGCAAGCTGCGTCGCCAGTCTGTACAGTAACAAGGATTATGTTGCTGCGGCACTTCAGCGCTTAACCGTATACATATGCACAACGTTCATCTTGACGACAGGGATCGTGCGAGCGCGTGGCGTGTGTTTGTGGTGGCGACTGAAAGCGCCAGAAATTAATATCATTAAGAAATTTACGGCATATTATCAAACTCCTATCGGCGCAATCGGGAAGAAAAACCATAACCAGCGATAGGATACTTCTTTTGCAATAAGGCAATGCCAAAAATAGAAACGCTTCCGCTTTTGACCGTTTATCTGCTCGCTAAGCACCCGCAGATTGCCTTTAATAAAGCATGCAGCTGTACATCTTTTCGCGTTTGCATTTGCTTTATCCGCTAGTATTGGCTGTACGCTGACCTACTAAGCCAAACGATGTCTCTCATGTCAGCTGAATGTCATCTTCCTGACGGCACATTTCGCTAATCGAGGCGGTCGCACGTTATTTTGAGCAGTGTCATGGCTTATATTCGCCTCCCGCTCGTAAATACCGATACGCAGGCTGGCCGTACGTCCCAGCAGCAGTATCATATGAGTATATCCAATGCAAGTATCTCTTCAGCCAGTTTCTCTGCTTGATCATCAGACAGTGGGCACACGGGCATCCGAGTGTCGCCGAAGTCCGCTGATCTTGTTGGCGGCTGCCTTTAGAGCAGCAACCGAGAAACCTGCAAATACAACACACGGTGTGTCATGCTGGCTATGCGGATGCAATAAGGATTCTCAATGAAAAAGAATCTGTGCTCATTGTCCATAAAAATGTAACCGCTTCGCATTAGAGCAGTTTCACAGACAGGCAAAAACATATTCTACATGTGCGCCTTTACGCAACATTTTTCTTCCTGTGTTGAAGAAGTGCCTAGAGCTGATGAAGCTCTCAAGAATGTCGAGGCACACTGTGCCGTTATGAATTCTATTCGTTAAAGCTATGTGCCGTTGTAAATTATTTTTCGTATGACATGTCAGACTGCAAAGAACAAGACCGGCAAAAAAGAAGGGGAGCATATGCCTCATTCCCATTTTGTGGGCGTCGTTCTTTTAGCTTTGTTATGTCGCTAGCCGTACCAAACAGCCCACCCAATAAACAACAGTTTAAATGTCGGGCACCGTATTGCAGAATATATTGAAAAAATACATTTTTTTTGAAGACTACACAGGCACAAATTGTATAGTTCCTACTGTAAAAGCAACAGCACTCTGATGTTGTGCCGGTTATGCTTGCGGTCTCGCTAATATTTTATTTTCCTTTCCCTCCGGAATTGTAGGCAGTTTATTTTCCTTATGGTATCCTATCCAATTGCGCTCTCCACATTCCCATTCACATGTTATGATAAGAGGTATGGATCTTTGTAGCTAAAGTAAGAAACGAACTGCAGATTTGAGCATTTTACTTGCATCTAGTACGTGGTGAGGGCACGCCGTCTGTCTTGTATTTTCCGTTAAACACGTAGCAGAGTTCCTTTATAAATTACAGAACTACGCTTTGTGCTCATTTACATAACATTGTAGACAATTATAGAACTTACCGTGATCACGGAGAGTGTCAATACCATGCTTGAGCCTGTCCTGTGAAATAACGAAGATGTCACGTTTCTCGTGAAGGGCGCTTTCTTTCGACATTTACAATTGAATTGCGCTGTTTTTTAAAGTTCAGGGCGGTGTTTTGAATCATGGAATGAGCATGAATAAGCATACCAGCCATCCTAAATATTGTGAGAGAATTTTCACGTATGTTGAGGTGGCGCGACCAGCATTGGAGGCAAATATTTCTTAGTGCTTCTTCATTGTGGAGCTGCTAAAGAGAACTATATTTTAATGCCGCGCGCCCAATCCAGTATTTCTTCATTAAGAATAAGTGTCGCAGAGCTGCTAAAAGAAAGAAACTAAAAATAACAAAGCACATTCCATCAGATATATTACGGATGCCTCAATGAAGACAAACTTCCGCATTACGTATCATAAATTCCATCAAATACGCTACCAATGACATGCTTACTCTCAGAGGAAAATAATATTAGCCCAGAGTTAACGGCGAATGGTTACATGAAAGCGTAATCTGAATGTTAGTATTTGGGATGTGAGGAGAGTGTAAATGCACAGGTGATACATTTCTACGATATATGTGCGGAAATCCCAAATTTCTAACGCTGAGTTCATTAAGCAACGTACTCGCCATCAGTTGCGCTCACAAAATAGGGTAGCGCTCTTCCATTCGTGTAGTGGATCCCGTACAGCATAGTTTTATCGTTTTAAGCCCAAGGTCCTTTGTGCTCGCATTTAAATATCCATGTTGGTGGCCCATCGAATCCCCACATTGACATCTCACCCAAATATTCCGAAGCACGTTTGTAACCATTATCAGTGATTCCGGCAATCAAGTGGTTAGATGAAATATAATCTAGGGCCATGTAGATTTGACAAAGTACAAACAAGGTGAGAACAGACACCGTTCGAATGCCGACCGCAACTGTCATCGTCCTCGAATTCGATCAAACCGTTGTTGATCATTTCACGTGAGAGGGACCTACTGGAAAGACTATGGTTCTTTTTTGTTTCCTTCTTTTTCCCTTCTTTTTAAATCTCGACTCTCCCTTCCTTTCTTTTATTTTCCTTCTTCCTTCCCGAAGTGCAGCGTAACATGCTGAATGATTACGTTCTCACTAACCTCCCTGCTTTCTTTCATTTCCTTTTTTCTCTGCCACTGAAGAAAGCATTGAAACAGCAAGCTCAAACACTGCGTTTCTCTTTTATTTTATATTTTTTGAGCTACGTTATAAGCTTTCGCAAACACGGCATTTACAATCCACGCGTATCAGTTCTGTTTAAAAGAATGGCCAAACTTTATAGTACCATTAGAAGAGTAACGTTTACACAGAGTTGTTTGCTTTGACTGAGCTATAAAAAAGCCCACCAATGACAACTGCTTTCGTAAAGCCTGTAGTATAGCCAACTGATGTAGCAACATAACATGCTGTGACATGTCAGTGCAACTTCTTCCCCACACTGGCTATTTGCATTCCTACGTTTCAGTAGTTATTAAAAAAACAAGCAGGATTGCTCCACATCACCAACACTTTTTTTATTGCTCCATGGAGTACCCTTTCATCGCTTTAGTGTCACTACGGTCTGGAGGAGTGAAACGTGTTTATTATGGCGGCGCATCAGTGTGTTGCCCATCAAGATCAATGTAACAACACTTATGATATTTCATTAGTACTACAAATGTGTGTCACGTGAAATGCAGATACTTTTATCCACACCATATTGAAATGGGCCTCCTGGCCATCCTAGGTTGTTTAAATTTTAGAGCAACACAAGGACGTCCTGAAGGATGATAATAAATTTTCCGTGCGTGAAGAAGTATAAATCGCCTTAGCGGCGTCTGTATTACGAACATCGGCACGGTTACATTACTAGTCTTTTAGCGAGGAAGATATGCGCTTTTTGACAAGATGAAAAATGACCAAACATCGGCGAATGCAAAGTAAGCCCCAAAGAAAATTCGTCAAGCCAATGCGTTTTGCCTTGTTTTACCGCATGCTAGGCCGTCATTCTCACCTGGTGATGGCGAGCGCTATGAATGTCACCCTCATTGTACAAATCGATAATCTTCTTTACAAGATAGCCCTGGTACGTGAATGTCCCTCCAATGGCTGCCGTCACGCTCAAACCTAGAGCGGCAAGCAGCATCTGCGATGTAAAGGAACGTCACGACATAACTGCAAGTTCGAAGTTGACCACGAAACGTATCTTTCCATTAACGCAGCGTTAGCACACGAGAAGTTTCAGTCTGGTCAAAAACAACAAATCCTTTGCTGATCTTTTCGGGCATAAACTATTGTCGTTTTCATATAGAAATGGTCAGCATGAGGAAGGATTCATTACGTCTAGGCAGGGTTCTCCCCAGAAATATTTGTACATGTTGCTTTTTCGGGCTGGTGGGGTTGGGGGAGTCAGGGGGAAGGGGGGCGGGGCGCGGTTAGAGAATTGATGTTCCACGCCAATGTGCAGAAATTCTGAATAAAATAATCAACTGAAGTCCAGTCGGCGCCTCTGAAATCTCAATGAACAGTCGAGCTGGCAATCGAGTGCCCGCGCACGGGGAACGTAGATTGAGTTCTTTCATAGCTCTTCATCGTCTTCCTCATTCTTTCGCATTTTAAGTACACAGCGCTTTAGGGTGTGAGCTTGTCGACAACCGCTCGGTCCTGTCGCGTGATGCTGCTTCCGGCTGATACCCGCGACGCACCATACAGGGCGCCGTCACCTTCCCGAGGGATATTTTCTCCCACGGCACTTCTCCGGCGCTAAACGAGAATCGCTTGATTGCGCGTGCCACGCACTTTCTCAGGTTTCACGGCAGGGTAGCTGTTTATCTTCTCACACACCGGCCACGGCAGCGGTCGCTGCCTCCTTCTATGCGTCCGCTGTATTTATGTAGTCGTTATGGTACTCGACTGCTATCCAAAAAACGCGGGTTAGTTCCAGGCCGCGGCGGTCACATTTTCGATGGAGGCGAAAATACCAGAGTACACAACGGCCGTGTACTGTGCTTTGTGAGTGCACGTTAAAGAACCACTGGTGGTCTGAATTTCCGGAGCCCCCCACTACGGCTTTTCTCCGCTTTCTATATCTTTCATTTCCTTACCTCTGCCCCCACGGACGCTTAGCCGCGCTCCCTATATGGGCTGCAGTAGTTATCGTCCTTTCCTTAACCGAAGCACAATCATCATCGTACCTACTCCTTGCTCGCTTACTGCTCCCTGCATGTGTGGCGGCAGTTCATCCCTTCTTTACGAGCACCGAAGAAGCGCTGCACTGACGCCCTCGAACAGGAGGCGACGGGGCATTCTTTTCTTTATCTCTTTCTAGATCATCTGTTCTCTCAGTTTTCTTTCTTTTTTCTCTTTCGATACTGCGCTCTCTTCTTGTTTCCATCTTTCTCACCATTTCTTGTACTATATTGCACGTGGCTCTGCCGTGGATAAGACTCTCACCTCATACTTTCCCTCCTCCTCGCGCTTAGAACAGCGCCCCTTACGCTCACTACCCTTTCATACTGATTTCAGTTTCGGATCCAGTTTTACTGCATCCCTCTATATACAATACAAGAAGGTGTA
Organism: Hyalomma asiaticum; assembly: GCA_013339685.2. NCBI lineage: Eukaryota > Metazoa > Arthropoda > Arachnida > Ixodida > Ixodidae > Hyalomma > Hyalomma asiaticum. The sequence goes on along the minus strand of CM023482.1, from coordinate 40,974,505 downwards.
GGAACTGAAGGCAGAATGAAATACAAAGGACCCAACACCACGACACGCAGTTAATGAGCGCTCTTATTTCACAATGTCAAAATACACCGAAAGAAACAGGTTCCACAGCGGTCATTGAAAACTTGTGGAAGGAGAAAGCGAAATAGGTATAGCTGTTACTTGACTTCAACTTACACTGTGAAAAACAAAGAAAAGAAAGAAAATGAAAAAGACGAAAAAAGGAAAATTGTGCACATAAGACACAGAGATCACTTTCGTTCTTCAAAAAAGAAAAAAAGTAGAGCCGCGTGATAGTGTGAAAAACAAAGGGAGAAGTTTGGCTATGACAGAAATATTACACGTAATAGAAATTTTCATTGGCGAGCTATTTTCATTGTTTAGAGGTGTATTCGTTATGAGGGTGTCGAACCGCAATAAATAAGGGTTCAACGCGTAACATTTCGCTCAGATTCAGTTCCTGTTCGGACAAGAAAACGTTTGAACCGGTTCGCGAACCGGTTCGCAACACTGAACCGGTTAACGTACCGGTTCGGCACAGTAAATTCATATTTGATTTTGTTAGTACTGTTTATGCTAGCCTGAAATACTAAAAGTAGCTAGGCTACAGTGGCGACATTCGGAAGTTCACCAGGACTTTAACCCTTTCAGCCCTGGATTTTTTATTTTGAGAGCAGAATTTATTCAATGTGATTTTTCGTGCGTCTAAGGGCTAAATAGCATCCCTTGCAAATATGAACCTTGTGGGGAATATATTGAGCGAGTTAGCACTATGGTGTCAAAATCGGACAACAGCCCAGGCAGCACGCCAACACAGGACTTATGTAGGCGTGAAGTCGGCCAAAGTCGCCAGCGATATCGGGCCTAAGTCGGCAAATCGCGCTCGCGCTACTTTCACCCACATCTGCCCGATGATGACCAGCCAGAATGGCGCCACTGTGGCGAAGCCACCATGGGTCGAACTTGGCCAGCCAAAGTGGGCGAAATTTGGCCAGCCAGAGTGGGCGAAATTTGGCCAGCCAGCGTGAGCGAAATTTGGCCAGCCAGAATGGGTCAAATTTGGCCAGCCAGAATGGGTCGGATTTGGCTAGGTAGCATTGGCCGATGTTGCGGGCATTCAGGCTTTTTTGGCGTGTTGTCGGCCACGCCGACATCGGGAAACCCCTTGCGCGAACGTTCACAGCCACTATGGTGCTTGTAGTTTACCCCACGTGTGTCGCGCCATTTGGATTGCGATAATTTTATTTTTTGTTTTCACATTTTCGAAGGGCTATGAAGGCATTTTTGAAGGACCAACAGTAGTTTGTGTAAATGTGTCTCTCATGCATACGCGAAAGCTTTATTAACACAGTAATAAGTGGGGCTAAGTGGATCCTCTGTACTTTCTATTAATGCGTTCTAAACAAAACAAATAACACAACAAGAGAGGTTTATAGGGAAAAGCACTATTTCATTTATTTTGTGAACTCTGCATTGATAATATGCTATTCTCGTGCTGCACCGTCGTAGTGGAAAAGCTTCGGCAAGGGTGGAACCTGCGGGAAAGGGCGTGAAAAGTTAGCACAGCTGTGGAGCACATCAGTACTATACTATAATTGCATGCAACTTATGTGCGACTCACGAACAAACGCGGAAATTTAAGAAATGTCAGAAACATTCATAATCGGGTACTACGTTAGAAAATAACAAAACAAAGTTGTCCTTTTAAATATAATGAATCTGTGTTCAATATTCAACCCCCAGATCTTGGTGTCGTGTCGCTTTAGATACCCAAGGGGAAAAAAACGTGAGTAAAGGTTCTGTTGCAAAGCAACTTTAAAAGCGGCACTTTACTTGAAATAGGTGCATTTTGCATTATAATAAATTTAATATTTTTGGCATACATCGGGAAGGAAAACACGTAGACGTGAGCTAACACGACACACCCCAGGGATGGGGTCGTTAGGCAAAAAATGTCCTTAAATGATAGGTGTAAGGTGCATTATAAGCAGATATTAGAGAAGGAACCTCTTTTCAAGGCTACTTTAAAAATGCTATCGCGTGCCGAACTGCCGCACGTGTCCTGCACCGAGGAGCGCGTGTTCGGTATCACGTTACCTTTAAAAATACGGGCAAGAAAAGATAATGTTACGAGAACTGCAAAACACCACACAAAGGGTGTTTGGTACAAGTATAGGATTAACTACATGAAGTAAAACTGCTTTGGGACAAAGTACGTAGGCTCTTTATTCGAAAATAAAGAGCCTACGCACCTCACGACACAAATAATATATAAAGTGGAACCGGTGCTTCAACATCACAACAATATGTGCCACGTCCCATTTTGAAAACTGGCCAGCAACTTACCACATTTTGTCATCTGCTCTGCACTCTACAGCTGTGAGTCCGCAACACAAATTCGGCGACGACACTGTAGTCTCCCCAAAAGGCGCAGGCTTGTGTTCATATACAACCGATGTCACAGTTGGGATGGGCATTGTCTTAGGAGGTACACTCGCCAAGGAATCGCGCAATCAACTTGAATGATCGATAAACGCGGTACATGATAAACGATAAACGCGTAGACAGACTGCGTGCAGCCTTTGAAACTCGTTCGTACACCTTGCACGTTGGAAGCAATGCAGCCGCGACGAGAGAGCGCGGAACGTTCCTCGTGGTTTCCCCCTCCGAAGGCAGCAAACGCCAGCAAAAGCAGGTTCAGAACCACATTCTTTGCAAACTGCAGATGAGCACAATGGATGTTCACAGAGGGGGCCGTGACAATGGTCGTCAGTTCGGAAGGGGGGCGCGCCCCCCTCCCCACACACTTTTTTTTTATGTTTAGTTGCTGCTGGCTTAGCACGTGCTATGTTGCTTCTCGGCAGAGCATGCTCGTTTTTCTTGCTTTCTTCTTTTTTTTTTGTAGTTGTGTCAAAACGTGGAAGACAGCATTTCTGCTGGGCAAACATTTTTGCACAATGGCGGGGACACCCGCCGGGACTGCATTTGTTAAGTGCAGTTCGGTGCAGCCTGTGGCGTATGCTGGTACGCATGTGTTCTCTTGCCAGCTACTTGTAACACAGGATTTCACAGAGGCTGAACCACCCGAAATGCTGCACTGCACGCAACAAACGTAGCGAGGACGCACGGCGCCGCGTTCTGCTTGAATTTCTGCCATTTTCTGCAGCGCACGAAAGACATGAACGTGCTGCCTTTCCGCACGACAAAAAATACTGCGATGACTCAGTCTCTACGCGCCCTTCTTTTGCCCTTATTAGTTATAAATAAATTAGTTGTTAAATATCAGAATACGCACATGTTTGCTTATATCAACGCCATAGTCTCATACGAACGTAAGTGATAAATCCGACACACTGCACAGAGCATGCACTCAAGCTCGATATATTCTGCTCATCTAAATAGTACAACGTATTGGCCGATGTGTAAACGAATTCGATATGTATGGAAAGAACGCACAAACGGACGTTACACAAAAAGGAAAAAAAGAAAGCATGAATTATACGCAATGGCGTGGACATATTAAGGAATTATTAGCCTATTGTATCTGCGTGGTAGTAGAGAGCATGGAGGTGCAAAAGGGAGGTATAAGTTTACCCGACCAGTAGACAATTATTTTTCTGTTGCTGAGCTTATGCGAGCTCCGGTAGATGCGTTGCGCTGTACTGGAGCTGTTTTTGAAAGGAATGCACTAGTTTCGCGAACGCACTGATGAAGTAGTGGAGGGGCACGTGGTCAACAACAGCTTGACTTAGGACGGCTGGTTTATGCTGTAACCCTGCTCAAACGTACGAAGAAACCAGGGAACAGAAGAGAGCTTTGATTTTCAACTGATTTTTTTTCAGTGCATGCTTGCTGTTCTTATATAACATAAAATACGCAGATCGCCTGCACAAGAACACTGTGTGATCACATACACTCTAGTAGAACTCACCAGAAAAGCTCTCTCTATATCAATGATAGGTGTGTGCATTTGTTTGCCACCTTTGAGATGAAAAATGCTTGCCATATGACTGCTTGGTATTTTTCGTATTTGCCTTTTTCGCAAATGTCGTGGTCTTGACAAGAGCACTTCATTTGAATTTGCAATACAAAGGGATCTATGTATTTCATGGTCCTCTCAATATAGAGTTAGCACTAGATCAGTATTGTCTCCTCGCTGTCACGCTGTTAGCTCCGTATACCGTTCTTTTGCATAGCTTACTAAATGTCAGTAGTATAACGCCGGTGGCGAGTTTATCTCCGCTTCAGCGCACCATAAAGTCTGCGCTAGACCTTTTTTTTGTCCACTCGCTGTTGCGCAGTTACCTCCATATGCCTTTTCCTTCCATAGGTTGCTAAATGTCAGTAGTGTAGCGCCGCTTTCAACTCTTTATCTTTGTTTGAACATATGAGTGCTGGTTATGCCCATCGATGTATGCACGAACTAGTTCAAGTTCTATGAATTTAAATTTTCTGACATGCGCTGTCAGATAATTTTCCATCATGCTTGTCGATCCTTCTGGCTAATGTTAACTGTTGCGCCAGCCTGTTTCGCAAAGTTCCCGCAAAACAGCCTACAGATATATATATATCAATAGTTTATATGCATGTTTTTTGTGTGCCCTGTTTATGAAAAACAAAGCGCGCGAACAGAATGTCATATATGCTGCTCAAAGCGCGCACGTGCGCTATGTTCCGGCACTGAAACGCGTATACATGAATATATGAAGCTCAACATCTGATTCTTACGTCGAATCTCTCAAGTGAATTTGGGTCATTCTTGTCTCCATCGGATCACAATTGTTATATCAGCAGGCTTCCAAAGAGTCCCGGCCGATATCAACCATGAAAGGCTGCGGCGTAGTCGACGTTGCCTCCAGAACGGCAGAAATGACTCAATGTTTCCTGTGAAATAATCTTCCTAGGCAAATATCGCGCCAAATTCGCCATTCCTCAGGCGATGCTGATGAGCGGCAAAATCGGCGCCATATTTGCCGGAGAAAGTTATCGGCTAGCCGACGGAGGCTCTAAGGTGGCATACTTGGCACAGTGTTGCCGACAAATGGCGTCGGCCAGCCTATATTGTCTGTAGAAAGGCAAACTCGGCTCCATAGTTGCCGTTGAAAGCCACCGCCTTAGCCGATGTCGGCAGTAACGCGGCATATGCGGCCCCATGTGGCCGATTACAGTCGACGGCATGCCGATATCGGCGGGGCAGCGGCTATAGTAGCCCGACGTTGCGAGACATTGACGGCGGCTTAGCCGATACTGGCTTGCTGTCGGCAACGTTAGGCCGTGGATGGGCCGAACTTTGCCGCCATAAAACCAATATCGGCCCTACGTTGCGTGCTGCCTGGGAGGGCTCAATGGCTGTAAAATGACACACGTTGGTGCTATATGACCATAGTTGTATGAGGGCCTATTTGAGCCATACATTTGCTACATGCACGCGTTTAACACTGTGAAGCGTCTCCTTGGTAATTACGGACACAAATGGGTCCCAGCCATGGTTCCAGACCCTGGGTCAGGTAAGGGGTGGGGGCGGTAACCAGCGCGTATGAGTCTATGAATTCATGCGTGTATGTGTGCACGTTCCATAAAGCCGAGTGTACATGGATGGATGCAAGGAAAAATCAAAAAGAGTCATCCTTCCCTCTTGCGCGCCTTTGAAACAGTGGTTGCCCTTGCCGCATGTCACCGCATTTAAATCTAATGGAACACTTCGTAAACATTCTCTAGGAAAACTGTCACTGTATAATAAATATTTTTCATCCACTGTATTCTTATACCATGCCTATAATCACAACCCGCTCTTTCTTCCACGGTGATGGTCAAACAAAGACGCATGGCCTCCTTATCTTTATCCCGTTCACCTTTTACATCGAGCATACTTCCGATACCGACCTTCTGAAGCAGTGCGATAGCGGCTAAATTGGCTTATCTGGAGATATTGTCATTTTCATGTTCTTTGTGAAACAACACTATTGGCACGAACACACATGCGATGAAACAGACGCAGCGAACAAAAAACAGCGCGCTTCTCGTAACTCTATGGGTTTCATTCGCAACCGTTGAGCCCTGACGGTGTCAAAATCGCACATAGAGAAAACGAGGCTTTACCAAAAATTGGTGCTAACCATAACAAAACTTCAGGCAGCTGTGCACTAAGGCAGTTATAGTAAACAACATATAAAAATTGGATTGCGTGGATCCCTATATTTATTGAGAAAGAACAATTCAAATTCAGATCTCATGTGGCGCATCGCGTGCAAGGGTTTCGCGGCGGCATTTTCTTCTTCCTTGCTGTCCACATAAAAACGCGCATCAGGTAATCACGTGGATGGCAGTAGGGATTCCTAAATGTCATCTTGTCACTAAAATCGACAGTTGTAGTTCTGTTTTCAAGGCCCCTTAACAAACATTTTCTTGTGGTGTCAAATGACACCACCAGGGCCGAAAGGGTTAATTCAAGGCTAAGAATGGAAAATATACCGCATTAGAATTCTGCATCATAGGAAATGAAGGCGTCAAACCTACAGAAGTTGCATCCTTCACTTTTCCATTTAGTTTCATCTTCGCTCCTGACTCTGTGTTCCGCCGCACGCATGGCACATACTCAAGTTTTGTCAGGATGTGAAAGGACCCGTTGACATATGTGAAAGGCAAACAATGTTCTGCCGTAACCCTCCCGCGCAGCCCGAGACTTTCTTTCTTTCTTTCCTTCTTTCTTTCCTTCTTTCTTTCTTTCTTTCTTTCTTTCTTTCTTTCTTTGAGTGGGTCGAGGGCAAACGTCGGTCCGCTTTTTCCATCAGCGCAACGACTGAATGATAATTACGCAGGGTATTCTAACAGCGCTGCTGTAAAACACGGCCATGTTATAGGAGCTTCATCATATGGATCAGATGTCCCTACAACGCACAAAGGCGGAGGCAGTTCTACATCTTATGAATCTTAGGAACAAATTACGGAAGGGCAGCCCTCACTTATCGGATACCTGCACTAGTAAATCGTGTATCTTCACAAATAAATTTGGATATCCCAACCCATGGATTTAAAAAACAAATAAGACTTTTCCTATTAAACGACTGTACAGCAGTTAGGGCGTAATCTCATTTATTGTCACTGCACCATTATTCTTGCATTGCATATTTTATATTTCAAACGTTTGCATTTTCGGTATCTGCAGTTTTCCTAACTATATGGGTGCATTTTAATTTCTTGTGCATTTCCCTGTAACATTCATTTCGCTGTATCTGTGCATTTTGTATCTTCTTATATTTATTTTCCTGTGTACCGATGCTATTATATCTTATAAAGTTGTATTGTATAAGTTGTATAAGTTGTATCATGTTGTATTAGTTATACCTAGTTGTACTAGTTATACCCTTTATTCGCTGCTGCCCCAACGGTCCCCCAGGTCCCTTCAAGCTGTTTTTCAACAGCTTTTTTGCCTGGGAAACACCCAACTTTTTGTGTTGGAAATAAAGTTTCAGTTTCAGGAAACATCACTAAACCACCACAACTACAATTCGACTCTGTTCGAAATGCTTTATAATTAGGACCACCATACTCGCTCATGCTCTTTGGAGACACATCTCACCAACCCTTTGACCAAACCGGATTCGTGCTGGGCCCGGGAAGAAAAGAGGCAACAGGCTTAGTTAAGTTAAGAAAACATGGAATTTAATCTACGAACATAATTAATGTATGCAATTATCACATGACATCTAACGTAATGACGCAAGGAAAAGAAGGATCGAAGTACACGCATAATTCAACACAGGAATTAACACGGCAACACGCTCTTCAACGAAAAACCGACACCAAACGTGTAGAACATCTTATAAATTGAAATATCAACTAAAAACGCAATGGTATCGAGTACGCAAGGTCCCAACCCGCAACGAAAGGAACGCATATCTGCATGGGTGGGCTCCATCGGCGCATAGGTCTCGTGGCCAGTCTGCGGACTGGTGCTTGGGTAGGAACTCGGATGTCGACCTCGTAGGTAGACGCTGTAGCTCACGAATTCTGCCCGATCTTTGCTGCTGACATCACTGCTCTCGCAACGACTACATCCAGGCTGGAGAGCCGAACGGCGATTCTTGGACGAAGGATCGCAAACGAAGCTTACTTCTTCCTACGAAACGTGGTGGAATGTCACTGCTTCTCCTCGGGTCTTTCAAATCATCACTTTTTCTTTTCAGTCTCGCAGGCTGTCGCACGGCTATCATTGCAGAACCAACAGCAATATCTCTGCTCACATAGCAATATCAGAATGGCTTCGTTGCAAGCTGCAAGACGCATCCTAAATGGGCTATCTCGAGGCCCGTCCAATGGACAGCGAGCGTTTGCTTGGAAAATCTTAAACTCCAATGTGACGACGCGACGGGCATGAGTAGCGCAGTCGGATGCATTGCAAACTCCGAACCAGAATCAGAAGCTTCCGGTACGGCTAAAAAATTTAATATTTTTTTCCTTGCTTTTAATGAATAACTAAGTAATACAGAGAGTATTAGCGAACATTTCTAGCGCGGATCAATGTCGTGCATGCAGTAGCCAGTAATAAACCTAAATTCTATATTGAAACTCCATTAGGAAACTTTGAGTTATACTTCTCGCACAAAATATTACTTTCTGTGGGTGTTCTTAATCGAGGCGCATGAAAAGGAACATCTGCATGGTGAAGTACGAATTATTGCCTCTTGCAACGAAAATATCTGAATAAGTAATAACTTTTATAAGATATTAAAATGAAGCTGCCCGGATGCATCATGACTAAAAAGCAAAATCGAAAGCGCCTCGTTCACAGCTTGCACTCCCGTTTTCATTATAATTTTACATATGTGCTCGTCCGTTTCGCGATTTATAAAGCAAAGTGTAATGAAGAAGAAGATGAGAAGGCAATCAAGCAAGCCTCAGCGTTGGCGACCTTTTTAATTACCTGTCAGCGTTATAGTAGTCAGAGGAAAAGACATTTCGAAATTTCATTCAGGAATTTAAAAATTCCCCTGCATTCTCAGAATATTCTTTCCTTTGGAGCGTCCTCACTAGGTTACAGCAACAGAAACGTCTGCTTAGCCATGTGCAATTTCCTTCGTGACACAAGAAGAATTCGTTGCTAATCATCTTTCCAACCAAAACTTCGTACCTCGAAATTGCCGCCACTAGTTTATTAAACCTCAAATTATTTATTATGGTTCATTTGTATTATAAATAGTCCATCACTCTAACATTTCATTCTTCCTTACATTACCGATTCCTTACTCTTCCTTTGTTTTAGCTCACTTTTTTTTCCTTTTTTATATTAACCGCCGGCTTCATGGCCAATCCCCCGTAGTGGGCAAGAGCCAAATAACAAGGAGAAAAAAAAAAAGACAGTCTCGTGCCTCGAGCGAGCGCTTGCCCGGATTGTGCCTGCTTGACGCTCGCCGTTTGTCGGAGCTCGCCTTTGACGTTCCTTGACGTCTAGACGCCAATAAAGGACGTCGCATTTGGTGGAGGTGCGTGGGTTCCCACTACCAATCTGGAACTTCGCTCACGGACGCTTCCACCTCTTCCTGTCCCCAGCGTCATCATGGCTGACGCCAACCCTATTCAGCCTGGACCTTCGGCAATCCATGTCACCTGCGGCACCGTCCACCGCCAACGGGACCCGCCAATCTTCAACGGCTCAGGTGACTCGGATGTTGAAGACTGGCTAACGGTCTATGAACGCGTAAGTGAGCATAACAAATGGGACAATCCAATGAAGTTGAGTCACGTCGCGTTTTACCTCGCCGATGTCGCTCAACTGTGGTACAACAACCATGCGACTACTATTCCAACTTGGGCTGTGTTTAAGACTTCCATTACGGACGTCCTTGGCCGGCCTACGGCGCGCAAGCTTCGCGCAGAGCAGACCTTGCGTCAACGTGCTCAGCAACCCGGAGAGAACTTCACGAGCTACATTGAAGATGTGCTCAACCTGTGCAGCCGTGTGAGCTCCGAGATGACTGAGGACGAGAAGATCAAGCACATTCTGAAAGGCATCGAGGTCGACGCCTTTCAGATGCTTCTCGCAAAAAATCCCGCCACCATGGACGCCCTGATCTCATTGTGTCAAAGCTTTGACGAGTTGCGTAAGCAGCGCGCAATCGCTCGACAAGCCCTCGCAAATCCTGGTGCGCACTCTAGTTTGGCAAGTTTACAGCCGGCCCCCCACCCCGCCGATCAACAACCGCTGCTATCCACAATCCAGGATTTTATCCGTGAAGAGGTAGCACGTCAGCTCTCCCTACTACCTCTCACGCACGCGCCTGCATCGTCTTTGGCTCCGGACATTCAACAGGTCATTCGCGCCCATGTTGCCGAGAGCCTCCCGCCCGTGCCACAGCCACCACCTGTCACTGCCCCTCTAACCTACGCTTCTGTGGCTGCTCGCCCACCTCAACAGCCTGCGCCGTATTTCCGATCCGTGGTTTCGACCCACACCGCCCCGCCGACCGTGCGTGCTGCGACGCCCACTTACGCGAGGTCACCGGCTCCGTTCTTCCGACGCCAGGACTCGTGGCGGACGTCCGACAACAAGCCGATCTGCTACGCCTGTGGTGTCGCTGCGCACGTCGCCCGCTACTGTCGCCGGTATCCTCCTAGCCCGTACGACACTTTTGCCGAGCCTGTTCCTCCGCCGTTCTGTACGCCACCAAGGTACACTACGGATGATCGTCCATCCTATTCAAACCGTCGCTGCCCGTCCCCTCGACGACGCTCGCTATCACCGATGCGTCGCCGTCCAACTAAGGAAGAGGGAAACTGATTGCTGCAGTTCCGGAGGCAAGAGCTGCACGCGACGCGAACTACCAAAGGCCTCCATCTCTTTCGCCGAACAACGTCATCGATTTGAACATTGCCGCAATAGCACTTATTGACACAGGGGCCGCCGTTTCTGTAATTTGTCAAAATCTCTGCCGTAGGATAAAGAAATTGACGATGTTGGTTCCAGGACTAGTGCTCCGCACTGCAAGCTCGCAGTGCATTTCTCCCTAACCGTTAACCGTAACGTTAACCAGCGATTCCAATTGACCATTTTGGTTAATATTCGAAATCACTTTGAAAACCACGAACTTGCCGATAATACGTTTGAAGTTTGGCAGCAGTGCTCGCGAAGCCTCACGTCGCTAACAAGTATTCTCTGTACGCAGCTGATCGTATTCCTGGGACCCTTATCGACGACAGCACTGGATCGGACAGCAAGATCGGCGCACCTACTGACGACATACAGTGCCGTTCTACGCCATCTACAGCTGATCGTATTCCGGGGACCCTTATCAACGAGAGCACTGGTTCGGACAGCATAATCGGCGCACTTACTGACGACATACAGTTCAACGCCATCGATAGGTAGTGGCTGCGTAACAAATTGCGCCTGCGTGGATGACGAATACCGAGCAGGACACGATCACTTCGTAAGCCGGGAAACTTCCGCTCAGACGGCAGTTTGGCAGCAGTGCTCGCGAAGCCTCACGTCGCTAACGAGTATTCTCTGCACGCAGGTGAGAATTTCACTACTGAACCTCAATTGTATTATTGCTAGCACTGCTGCCAAGGCACCATTGCCTACGTTGTGACTACTTGCTGTTGTCTTGTTGAAAGATGAATAAGGAACTAGACGTATTTCAGCGAGAGATATGGAAGGAACTTCGGGATTTTCAAAAAAAGTGGTGAATATTGTAGTGCAGTCTGTGACGACATTAAGCTGCTCGCCGAAGAGATAAAATCGTTGCGAAAGGAACTAGCAGATGCGCGAAAAGCTAACGAGATTCTCGTGATGGAAACGAAGAAATTACGCATGAAAGTTGAGGACTTGGAGGCGTATACCAGAGCAAAAAACCTTGAAATCAAGGGCGTGCCCAATGAAGGTGACCCTTCCGAAGTAGTCCAGAATATTTGCTCAGCCGTCGGGGAACCCATCACTTTTGAGGATATTGATGTTTGCCACAGAATGGGAACTAAACACCCCGATGGTGAAGAACATCATTGTACGTTTTGTTCGCCGGGAGAAACGAAATGCTGTCTTGGCTAAAGCCAAGAGGGCACGTCTTTCTGCTAACAAAATTGGTTTCCAGTCAGCTGATCCTATCTTTGTCAATGAGAACCTAACCCAGCTTGGGAAGCAACTCCTTGGCGCTACCATAGCTAAGAAGCGTGACGTTGGATGGAAGGTTCAGTGTGGACGCGCAATGGCAAAATTTTTGCCAGGAAAACGGAATCATCGGAGGTGCTGAGGATTGCTGAACGCGATGATTTGGAAAAAATGTGCCGATAGGAATTAAATTGGCACTTTCGAATTGGTACAGCATGCTGCGAAATGGCGTTATTTGGCAGTTGTCAATACCATGATGCAGACAGTTTTAACAAAGCGCTCACGCAAATTGGAAGACACTTCAGTGCTATACATTTGAATGTGTGCAGTATTAAAAATAAAGTTTCTGATCTCAGCATGTTCCTCGATTCCTTAGTTATAAAATTCGATGTACTTTTGCTTTCCGAGACATGGCTTACTCCTAACGACAGTCCTCCACGACTAGAGTCTTATAAATACAATGGTGTTACCAGGACTAGTGGTCGTGGCGGAGGAGTTGCTTTGTACGTGAAGGACTGTATTGTTCATGATTATATTGATGAGCTAACCTTTGTGACCCCTATTATTGAATGTATTACAATCCGGTTACCAAATGTTCTGGTTACCGTAGTGTATCGGCCACCTGCAAGCAGCAAGTCTGATTTTCTCGCTACTTTTGAAACCATTATATCAAAGCTTCACATGTTTCGCGTGCCATTTTTTTTTTGATGGGTGATGTAAATATCAACATGCTAAGCGATGACGTTGCCACTATGCAATTTGAAGCTGTTCTGTCCACCTATTGTTGCGTGAACACTATCGATCTACCAAGCCGAATCACGGACCATAGCGCCACTCTTCTGGACGTATGTATCACAAACGTGCCGATGAATAAGACTTTTACAGGCTTATTTTCACGCGATCTTAGTGACCATTTACCCGTTTTTGCTCTTTTTTCCACTGCAACGAACAAGCCTACTTACAATGAAAAAACAACGTACCGCGTCATAAACCAGCCCACTCTAAAAAAATTTCACTCAGAAATAGCCCATACGGACTGGTCTTTTGTGTACGCCGAACAAAATTCAGATCGCGCATATAGCGCTTTCTCGCGCTATCTCAAAGCATGTTATGATAAGTTTTCCTGTGATGATACACACAAATAAGAAAAAGAAATTTCGCAAACCATGGATCAATAAGAGCCTTCACAAAAGAATCAAAACAAAAAACAAACTATCATAAGTTTGTTCAAACACGTGACCTAGAAGTGCTGAAAAAATTCAAAACGTATCGCAATAAGCTAAATGCCGACATACGCAAAGCTAAGAAGATTTATTATGAATGCCTTTTTGCCAAGAATTATAATGATCCTCGTAAACTGTGGTACGAAGTCAGTCATCTAGGACAATTTACCGACAGTAAAATGCGTACTAATATAAAAGCCTTCTCCCAAGATATGAGTGAAGAGGCAGCTATTAATGCTAGTGAACGAATACTTTGCCCATTCTGGTGATTATGTGCCTCCTTCAGGACATCGTACACAAGAAAGGATTACCCGTAGAACGAGACAACCTAACACAATCAGTCTATGTCAAGTGACACCTTCAGAGGTACACAGCTCGATAATTAAAATACGTGACAATGTCGCAACAGGCGCTGATGAATTAGGCGCTGTGCCCTTGAAGCACGTTGCGGACCTTATATCGGAACCCTTGGCTCATATTATAAATTGCATGATTGTCTCTGGTATTTTCCCCTCTGAACTCAAGCTTGCGCGTGTATGTCCTGTGCACAAAGGCGGTGCTTTGAATAACCTTTCTAATTATAGACCAATTTCTGTTCTGCCAGTGCTATCGAAGGTATTCGAAAGTGCCATAAACTGTAGACTAAGGAACTTTCTTACAAACTATCAAATAATAAACTCTGCTCAGTATGGTTTCCAGAAAGGAAAGTCCACTGAATTAGCCCTATTAAATGTGAAGGAAGAGATACTAAATAATTCTGAAAAAAAACTATATACAGTTGGACTGTTTCTTGACCTGAGAAAGGCTTTCGATAGCATAAAACATGACATTCTAGAAGGAAAATTATATGACTACGGATTGCGTGGCGCTGCTCTTAAACTTATTATGAATTACTTATCCGATAGAAAACAATATGTTAAAATTGGAAGCTTAGCATCAGCAGAAACAGAACTTAAGCAGGGTGTTCCTCAAGGTTCTATTTTAGGACCCTTGTTATTTATACTTTATATAGACGATATATGTAGTATCCCTTACACAGAAAAACTAGTCATGTACGCGTATGACACGAATGCCTTTTTCAGTGCGGAAACAATGGTTGATCTTCAAGTTACTGTAACGAATTATTTAAGACATCTCGAATTCTGGCTCCATGAAAACAAGCTTGCCTTAAACGCAAGTAAAACAAAGTACGTTATATTTAGGCCTACTAATAAGCCATGCATTACACTGAAATTCTCCTTCCAGGACACCACGCTATAGTGTGTTAAAACACGAAAATTTCTAGGTGTATGGTTCGAGGAAAACATGTCGTGGAACACCCATGTAACAAAACTTGCCCCTGAAGTAGGCAATTAGGCGAATTAGGCTGCATGTATAAGCTATCGGACCTTGTACCTTTATGGCTAAAAAAGGGTATATACTACGCCCATTTCTATCTCGGTTGTCCTACTGTGCGCTGGTATGGGCAAATACGTCTGCTCAGAACCTAAAGAAACTAGAGGTATTACAGAGAAAAGTTCTTAGAATATTTGAAAATTTTTATGGGCTTCCTAGCGAATTACGTACTCGCCAGCTCTTTTTGAACCATGATCTCACTAGAGCAAGTGACCTTTACACATATAAACTTATACTTTATACTCAGAAAAACAAACTTCATCAACATTCGGTTGACAGCTCCCGCCGATACCCTCTCCGAAATCAATCCAATCCAGTTCCCCTTTCTCGCGCACGTTACGGTAAATGCCTTCTAAAATGTCAGATACCTACAATGTTGAACAAATTTTCAACTAGTATCGACTTCGAACTGCCTGCACATAAGTTCAAGAAACATGTGCGAAGTCTGTTGCTCAACATATAGCATCTGCTCAAACGGTACTATCTGTATTTCAACATGTTTTTACTTTCTATTATTTTGTATTAAAACTGTTGTTTTTGCGCATGTGCACATAAGATTTATGTAACCCATGTACAATCCATGTGTTTTTTGTTAACTAAAAGGCAAAAGAAACCAGCTCTTATTTTGGCCTATGCATGCACAGTGAATTACGCGACATCTTCAACTGCCTGCCGTTCTTGTACGGGTCTTTGGGCTCCCTCAAGATGTCTGTGACATCTTTTCGCCTAAGGACCTCCGACTTGATGTGTTGGAAATAAACTTGACTTGACTTGACTTGAAGTCACTTGAATATCACTGAACGTTACAGTGCAGGACGTTACTTGAAGAGTTGAGTTGACAAACGTTTATTGTTATAAAAAATAAAAGAAAAGGAGGTTGTCGAAGCAGGTTCGTAGGGCCCGTGGTCCAGGGCTCCAGTGGCTTCAGCAGCCCGCCGTGCCTTGTCGAGGAGTACCTCTTGGAACTCGTTTTCCTCGCTGGCAAGCCAGCACTCCCACTGCTCCGTTCGGGATTTCTGCGCCGACATATGAGGCGTATATATTTTAGATTGCCTGAACTGGCATTCCCACGTGATGTTAGCGAGTGTTGGCTGTCCGCCACACCACGGGCAAGTCGCGGTGTATGCGGTTGGGTGAATTGCATGTTTTAAACGCAGGTTCGGGTATGCATTTTTATGCAGAAGGCGCCATTCGTGCGCTTCCTTTACATTTAGCCGAGGGTGTGGTGTTGAAAATCGCCGTCGTTGTCGACGCTGCTGTTCTAAGATATCCCTAGGAATGTGGGGCGCCTGGACTTGCAGACGAACGTATTGTCAAAAAGGTTATTGTTTTCCCAAGTATTTAGGACACATCTTAACCATCGGGGCCCAATCGCTTTTCTGTTTGCCGCACTGTTACAGTGACTATGGTGATCGGTTACTGACCCGAAGGAATTGAGTAACATCCCGACTGTGACCGCCGCACATTCAATGCAGGCGGGAACGCGAAAGGCATGCCAGTACCTTGAGTTATCGATTCCAGTTCAAGAGCCCCGAGTGATAAATATTCTCGCAGTCATCTATTACGGCGTGCGTCAATCCTGTCGTGGTTTTGGCGCGTAACACCGCAGAAATCATTATCATTCGCTTTCTTTCCTTTCGACGTTGATTAACACATCGCTTACAAGCACTCCTCCGTAGTGGGCATTGAAAATTCTTCAATCGCTATGTCTGAAAAAAGGAACATGGAATAAATGTTATATCGACGTGGGCTTTTCTCTTCTTTTTTTTCTGTAAAGCAGATTTCCCACCATAGCGGTATGCCGCAGCAGGTAGCGCACCACCGTGTCTCTGGATCCCTCATATTCATCTTCTGGAACTAGTATTTTCCGCAGGGGTTGGCGGTTCATCCCGAAGTTAACACCGTGAAACTAACCAAAGAAGAAGAAGACGGTCACCACATCCTGCTGTCGGTCGGTCGCTGTGCCTTCTCCGCTGGTTCTCATCATTGTACTCAGTGATCGCTTGCAAGTAAGCCACCCTGCTTCATTTCCTTGAGTGTCTAGGAAGTACTGGAGCCAACGCAACCAGCAATGAAGATATTCCGGGCCGAGCTCACACCTCATCCTCGTGGCAGCCTCTCAGCTCCGGCGTTGGCGGAATACTACTTGATGCCACCCGTTTCTCTGACATGCACAGCAGTGAGCCAGGTACCCGACCAAGTGCCGGTTTCCGCCTCGACGGCCTCGCTCCTGTCGTGTGCTGGCTCCCAGTCGTCAGCGACAGCACTTTGCGACCCGATCGTGGAGACACCGTGCCACGGCGGCGCAAGTCCAGGCCCAACGGACGCCAGCTTCCTGCGCCGTCCGTTTGGCAAGTCGCTACCACCAGGCACCCTCAAGCGCGCCTTCTTGGCGGCAGCGTTGGTTGCAGGTATCGTGGCCCCCTTAGTGACGTCTGATCAGCTCCTCCAGAGACGAGGCTTTGCAGAGGAATCGAGGTTCACCGAGCCGCCGCTACGGCCCTTGGTGGATGAATCGCCGTCAGAACCACGTGGTCCTCCACGTGTCCGCACGACTGGAGGTGACGATGGCGAGGAAAGATCGACGTATATTGCACCGAAACTAATGAGGCAGAGAGCGATGCTACAATGACTACAGTTATGAGTTGTACATCAATGCTGCGCTCTGAAAAATCAACGCGTCTACCACTTGTTTCAGCTTCCCGCCGCAGCGGACGAGGCTTTTGAAAAACGTACATCGGGTCTCGTAAGCGAACGCGGTCAGCGAAATATACCTCGCCACGATTGCGTTTCGCAACATCCCGCAGAGAAGAAAAGAAGCAAGTTCGCCGCCTTTGCACAAGTAAAGTGAAGCACGCCCTCCAGTCTCACGGGTCAAGCTTTAGCAGTCGACTTCTAGCGGTCACACGGGCAATCAACCTAGTGTCGTTGAAGGACGTCTCGCTAGACACAGCTGTGCCGCCAAGAAGAAACGGCGGGAGCAAGATTGGTGAGCATAGTGCAACATCCACTGAAAGGGAAAGTGCCGCGTGAACAAACAGTTTAAAACCATTGCGAAAATATATGCATTCGGGTTGGGGAAAGGCTCTTTTATTATCTTACATTTAGTTGCAAATGCCAGATTTTAGTTGTGACATAATCACGTGACATTTACATAATTTTACCTTTCATAAAACCGTTCTGATAGGAGCACCGTCTTTGCACAATACCCAATATATTCCCTTCCGTGTAATCTCTCGGTATGTCATGATTCATATTCTATACTGTATACATTTCGAGCTTGTTAGGAAACGTATGAAAATACAAGATTTGACCACCATCGTTGCCTGATCACGTGCCGCCACCTATTAAAGCAACTAACTCGCCCAGCCTGGAGGGAATACTAAAGAACTCTGTTAGTTTCCTGAAAGCCGTTGAAACGCATATCATGGATCCTCGAGAACATTCTTATACGCGCATTCCTAGAGCAAGATGGGTGTGAGTGACCGGGCTTCTATAGCGAACAGATGTGTTCACCTAGCGAAAGTTCGTGTCACTCGGTCTAGAAGGTTGCCACCCGGCATTAAAATCAGATACATTCTTGCTGGCGCCATCTGCCTTGTAAGCTCCAACATTGAAATGTAGGCACGGCATATCGCAGGTGTTTTCGCAAGCACAGGGCAAAGTTATCACCACTGGCGTGGAATTGTTGCGTTTGGTTCCCAGTCCTTCATTGCGCAGCAACCATATCTTTTGTACGGAGTCGGGCCTCAGAGTCCGCCAAATAAGGACTGTAACCGAGTACCATGAAAATGGCTTTAGTAGGCGACGTCGCAGTGTGGAAGGGGATTTCAGGCGCACCCGATGCGTTATTCTCTGGCGTAGACAAGAAGCATTATCATATGTGCATATGTAGAGTTTATTGTGCGCTATGTGCCCCGTGGGAGGTGCCGCTAAGACAGTGCTTGCTTGGTATGCCCTGGGAACACTGGTCCTATTTTCAACCTCCACGGCGTGGTTGGCTACCCTGAGTCGGCCTTTAGAGGACGTTGGTATGTTTCTGTGTCTTGTTATGCCTACATTTAAACCGCAATATAGAACATACCGCATGTCCTTCTCTTCCCTAAACACCCATTTGTTGTCATCAAATTTTCAATCTCCATTTTAGTTGGCCCTTGATTGACGTACGTTTCACAATAAGCGCATAACCTTCAATCACTTATCGCGCATAGCAGTGTCCGCCTGGGCGCGCACTGCGGGTTTGAGCCACATTGTGATCCTATTTTATCGCGCTAGCTCCTAGCGTTATTGTGTTTCGTGGTCGACTACGCTGATTCACCAAAAACACATAAAAGATAAAGAACCTGAGAAAAAGAAAAATATTCTAATTGAGATCATCCTTATAGAGTTGCTGGAAATACGTATTAATCAAAGAGTAAGTTTGGTGCAGAAAATAGTGATATATCGTCCAGGATAAATAAGAGAAATTAATTCATGTCAGGTATATTCTCACCGCAGTGCATATGCGCGTAGGAGCGACCGGTAAAAGAAAAGAAACGTCGTGTTGTTCGTGCCTGCATTGCATATGAGAGGTTGAGCCCATCAACCCTTTGGGAAGTGTTTGTGCAGTTAATGATACTATTTCGTCATGAACTACTTTAGGTCCGCATGAAATTTAAGTACGCTCCTCATGAAGTTCACGAATACGTTACGTGCCATCGCCATATCCGGCACTCGAGTTAACGAGTTCGCCTTTAATTTTATTTTGCTAATTGAGATGTGCACGAAAAGTATATGTTTGTCATGTTAAAATCACGCGTTCCTGTTCGTCACGCATTAATATCGAACCATCCGTTTTTTGGTGTATGCCAGGTAAACTAGAAGACACGGAGGGCGACGAGCCCAAGCGGCTACAGAGACACACATAGATAGATAGATAGATAGATAGATAGATAGATAGATAGATAGATAGATAGATAGATAGATAGATAGATAGATAGATAGATAGATAGATAGATAGATAGATAGATAGATAGATACGGTTAGGATGGCGTAGGCAAGCATGGGCTGTCCGGGCTAAAGCCGCCTCCCCGCCGAAATTTTTCCAGCCGGCGCCCCACTGCCTATCTATGCTGGCCCATCACATATACGAACAGAGGCGCCGATTCTGGGAAGGTGCGGCTATGGGTATTCGCGTCTCAGCTGTGGGTTAAAAACAAAGAACGTGGCTCTTTCAACTCACAAAGGAAGTTGACTTGTCACTCTATGGTGGGGAAAGTAGTGGTTTGTCTGGAGGAAACGGTGGTGTCAAACGAGGGGCACCTGTCATTTATCGGCAAAGATTGCTGCGATAAGAGCCTGAAAGGGGAGCTCGCACTCTTTGCAGCCCAGCACCGCGGCAGGCAGACGCTTCTGCAATGTGTTAACAATGAGCTCTCTGCGGTGACAGAAGTTTACGGCGCGTCTGGGCACCCAGAAACATGAGTGGTTTTGCTGCGGGTGAAACGTTCGCAGGCCAAGGTCATCGAGCTAGCGAACCAAGCACAAAGTATCGGCTGTTCTCTGTCCAACGCCTTCGCCTGTGCCGCGCGACCCTTCTTCTCCTCTTATTCCTGTTTCTTTAGGGCGCTGACGCTCTTCGTGCGTTGTATGCACTCGCATGGGGAATATGGCGTACATTGCATGCGTTCTTCTTTTCTTTGGAGCAGTGCCCATACATGGGTGGCCCAATACAGCTTCGTTTTCGTCATTTTTCTTGACCATTTACGTATGGTCCAATGTGCGCGCACGGCGTGTCCCCTTCTCAGGAGGGCGATTCTGCACAGAGAGGAAATTTCATCCAACCTTGCGAATGGACAGTATTGCTTTGCTGTGTTATCCACAAGCTAGTGAACTAGGGAATAACGAGTCGACAAAAAGACTGCGCTGTGGCTCATCGCCGAGCGGGCACATGGGTCAACAGCTCCGCTACCAGCAGGTGGTGGTCGCGACATTCATTCAAGAAGAGGTGACCATGTTCGTATCGTCGCTTTCGCGGCAATATGTCTCAAGGACAGCAGCAGCTCTCCGTCTTCTGGAGAAGCTCATCGTCGCAGCTCCAACACACGAGCGAGACCTCGAATGCTAAGTCCATTTCTTCAACTGATTTGTACTTACATGATACCTTATATCCTCTGACAATACAGTGGCTTTGTAATGTGCCTAAGATGACATGTATGGATTATATGTGAATTCTCTGATAATATTTAAATAGTCTCTTGCTATTGCTTCCATGAGGTCATAGGATGCCTTATTAATTTCAGCAAGCCAGGAAATAATTTGAAATTATTTCATTTCTTGAATACAATATGCAGCGTTGTAAACGTAACTGCCGAAATAACTACAGTCGCCGCGACTATTGATCGATCAATCAGTGCTTGAGGCAATCCATGAGCGGCCAATGGGAAAATAAAATGAGAAGAAATCTCTTCATACCAACACCTTTTTCGGCTATAGTATCTGGTCGAACAAATCGAACAGAGAAGGCTACATATCAAGCAAAAGTGCAAATGAGTTCCATGAAGAAAAAAAAAGAGCGCGAGAGAATAGGGACAAAAAAAAACGCGTAAAGAGGACAGTCACTTCAAGCGTGCAAAAGAAACTTGCCCACATTGAGCCTCTGCTCATTCCATAGATTTATCAGGACGCTTTATTTTGAACATACTAGTGTGCAGATGCATGAAATACGAAAATTTCGCGCAACTGTTAATTCAATTCCAAGTTAAAGCACCGAGATAGTCCTGCAATTATTCGCCATTGGAATAGTTACATTTGAGGGTTGTATGCACTACCATTATTTGCTTGCCTGGTGCGCGGGATCGGGGACGAAATATGGCATGTCTGTAACACTGAACGGGATATTACTTCTCTGTTAGGCAGAAGGAAACTCACTATTTTTGGACCTCGTTTAGTAAGGGAGCCAAATAAGTTGTTTAAATCAGCCCCCATGATTTTCTACAACAAACTGAGTTACAGCAAAATAAGAAAAAAAAATACGTACAAAGCCCGATGAACGTCATAGGGAAAATATTGGGAGGCGTATAGGCGAGCGTGTAAGAACCATAAGAAAGCTTTCTTTTGCAAACTTTTTGTTAACGTAGACGTGTCTAAATCGACCCCTAGGCATTTAATATTGTTAACTCAGTGTAGCAAGCGATCGCGTAAGTTTAAAACATGTGACGTTTCAGTTTGCAAGAACCAGTGAGATACGGCTAGCAGTAGTTGATAATCTAGTATTTGACGATGCTGGTGCTGCATCAAGTGAGTACATGTGTGAAATTCGTAAGTTCAAAGCTTATGGCGAACGTCATTGATACAGGAAATATTGAACCTAATACCGAGCCTTGTGCCATTGTGACGCCCCGAGGGGTGTCGGCAGTGCTGGACGCGGGACGGCGGATAGCAGGAAATTTTGGCCTCCTGGAATCCTATTTTTCGACTGCCACTGCGGTCAGAGAATCGCTGGGGCTTTCGTTACCCGCGAGTTTTGCAGAAACCCCGCTTTGACAGCAGAGTTGACGTTTGCGCGGTGGCACCAGATGAGAGTGTGCACTAGGCGGCGACCTTGAAGACGACAGAATGCTGACGCCAAAGCGAACCCAGCGTGCTCATAAGTGCTTAAACAAAGCCAACGGAGCGTCCCCGGTATGTTTCGATCACCGTGCAATGCAGTAAGCAGCACTGCTTCTCGGACGCGCACATCTGACCGGCCACAAAGGAGCTACTGCAGACAGGCGCCTCTTTTCACCGGGCACTTCCAGCGTGAGGGCGCCTAGACGGTGCCAAATTGCCTGCACCTGGAGCGTTTTTTCGGAAAGGAAGCGGTGGTAACTAATGCTCCTTACGGTAATCTGTACACAAGTGTCGCCGGTTAGGCTGTCAGAATGTCGAGTTTCGTGCATATTTATACTTCGCTTTCTATATTTTTGGAGAGGAGCTCTTACTGCGTTATTGTAGAGACGAGTCCCAAACAATAGCCGCACGGCGAGTTGGACTGGTACGTTTTCTACTGGCGACGTTGCTGTAGACAACCATTGGATAGACGCGCTGGTGAGGCGGGGCTATCAGGGACAAAAACTCATCTCGGGACAGAGGACAGGGCGGAATTTTTGAGATTCGAAAGACTCGAGGAGAGGCAGTGACCTTCCGTCATGTGAAGAAATAAGCTTCGTTTGCGATCCCTCGTGCGAGCCTGACCGTTCGGCTCTCCAACCTCGGAAATACGATGTAGTCTTTGCGAGAGCATGATGCGAGCAGCAATGGTCGGGGAGAATCCGTGGGCTCCGGCGACTTCGAGGTCGACATCCGATTTTCTAACAAAGCACCAGTCCACAGGCCTATGCGCCGATGGAGCCCACCCAGATCAGCGTTGTTTTCGTTGGCGGGAGCAAGCGTACTTAAGACATTGCGCCGTTAGTTTGAGCTGTTTTACCCATTGTATCGACCGTTCATTGACGAGTTTGTTTGCCCTGTTAATTCCTGTGCTGCACTATGCGTTTACGTTGCTCTTTGTTTGCCTTGCATCATTACGTTGGCTACTAATTGTTAATTGTATACTTTGATCATGTTCACATATTACATTCCATGTTCTGTTGACTAGCCTGTTGCCTCTTCTCGGCCCGGCCCCAGCACGTATCCGGTTTCGTTAAATCGTTGTTGAGGTGTGTAGGGTGAGGGAGTGAAGACGTTGTCAGTGCGCATTAGAGAACCCCAGGTGGTTTAAGTTTCCAAAGTCCTCCACTACGACCTTTCT